>JACMIG010004061.1:0-10966 GCA_014805385.1 Levipalatum texanum
CCCCCCCCCCCCCGCACCCCCCCCCCGCCCCCCCCCCCCCCCGCCCCCCCCCCCCCCCCCCCCCCCCCCCCCCCCCCCCCGCCCGCGGCCGCCGCCCCCGCGGGCCGCCGCGCCCCCCCCCGCCGCACAATGTCACGTTATGGACGCGTCGCCGAATTTTATGAGAGAAAGGGGTGCTGAATCAGTCTGGGGGGGTTAGAAGATCGCGTTACTTTCGGAACCTGGGTCCTCAGGCTACCGGATAGTCACGAGTTAATAAGAAAGCCGAGAGGAAAGAGAAGAGGGAACTCCAGGAGACGCATCTTTCAACGCCTCTCTCTCTCTCTCACTGAGTCAGGGCTAATCCAGTGGGTGCTGTAACAGCATCTGGCTCCCTCCCGAGATGTAAGCTATTACGCCTGTGAACGGCACATCCGTTGATCCGGGCAGCTCGAGTGGGCGAGGCAGGCGAGCATGCCGGACGCATCACCATCAAATCCCCCTCTCCGAATCTCGTTTAGGAGGAACCACATCACCTCTAAAATGAAACGAGTCAGCATCAATCATGAGAAAGGAGGGGTGAAGTGCACTCTCGAGAACGGTTCGGATCAAAGGAACTGGGCTTGGCCATCCCAACAAAAGATCCTCAAACAACCAATCGTACTCATGAATCTGGGCCCTTGGAACAGGGAGATGAGCAAGAGATGCTGACTGCCTTCACGCATGAAAGCGTGCGCCCTCCCCGCCGCCCGCCTCACGGAGGGTCAGTTTAAAAGAAAGCCAATGGTTTCGCCGCAGCCTCACACGCCTGAATGAAGAGCGAAGGGGAACGACAACAAGGGTGATTCTACAACTCGGTGCTGGCCCTCTTTGAGGGCTGGCTGTAAATTCGATCTCATAGCTAGCCACTCCTTCCCCTATCTGCTCCGGTCCATCTACAAAATGGCCCCGGCTAGGAGTGCTTTCTTCTCTTCTCTTCACATGTGACACCGTGCTCATTGGCGCTCTCTTTTCTTCTTCGTCGCGTCCGCCTGGCTGCAAATCAGTGCGGGACAACAGAACGTTCCTGCAGGAGGGCGAGCAAAGCACCGCAGCCCTATCTCTATAGAACAAAGTGAACCGCGCTCGCGATCGAACCAATAAATAGCCGGGGCAATTAACCTCGAAACGGGGACGCGATCGCAGCTCATTATATTGCGCGTAGATGCACACAGACACAGAGAGCACGAATGGAGGTGATCGGCTAACTACTGCTAGCCAAAAGGACAGGGAACCCTAATCATGACCTTTATTATTTTTAGCAACGAATGATACAGGGTGCGCCACGTGCAGGAATGGGATAGGAAATACGACCCCCTTTTCTAGGATCAGTCCAAATCTGAAGGGGAACAACTACTTCTAGCCAAAAGAACAGGGAACTCGACAAGTGAACTTTAGTATTAGTCCTAGCAATTAGCTATAGAATGATGCGGGATGAACCTCGAAACGGAACGCCACGAACTACCGCATGGACAAGAAATACGACCTTTATAATCAGACTTCGTTAGCCAGTGGTACAGTCTGAGCACCTTTTAGTATCGGTCCTGATTGTGAGCTACTGCCACGTGCTCTAAATAGGAAGAAAGCAAAGGACATGAAACTCGACCGGTGCTGAAGAATTCATAATCAGTATTGATTCAGGATTTACCTCGGCATGCTCAATCAGTGTAGAGGAAGCCAGCTAACTAACGCTTGAGCAGGGGGACACGACAACTGACCTGTGTCATTAGTCAGGATGCCACTCGCTCGTTAATTTTTTATTAGAGGATGCGGACTAGCAAGCATTTGGACAGGACGACGCGACATGTGACCTTTGCTATCAGTCCTAATCAGCAGTGATAGTGCACCTCGTTCAGTACAGGGCAAGCCACTAACTGATGCTAAGGCAGGGCGCTACGGCAAGTGATCTTCAGTATCAGTCTTACTGTTAGCCTGTATCATACTGGATGCACCTCGTCTTAGTAAAGAGGAATTCAGCTAACGCGACCTATGCCTTTGCTATCGATCCTAATCTGTAGTGATACAGAACGGAAAGACCACGTTCAGTATAGAGCAAGCCATTAACAGGCGCCAAGACAGGGCGCTACGGCGAGTGACCTTTAGTATCAGCTGAAACCTGCAGATTGATATAACCTGTGTCATTCAGGACAGAGAATCTCACAATCAGTACGTTGGACGCTATAATACGTCATTGTCAGTACAGAGTACGCCGCTAACGAACACCTAGCCAAAGAGATTCGGCTCGTGACCTCTATTGTGCTGCACCACAGAACTTCTAAAAGACTTGTTCTCGTTAGCAGACAGTTCTGTTTGTATCTTTCAGGAGAAAAGTTATCTATGCCTGAAATTTGGCATGCTAGTTGATCCTAGATTCTAACCGAAGTATGCAAAAAAATCAGCCGTATAATCCTTGTTAGCGCTGAGATATGGGTGGCGGAATTTTCGATAGCGGAACGGGAAATTAGAAGTTCTGTGGTGCGGCACAATAGTATCCTTCCAAATCAGATGAATGAGTGATACAGGATGCTCCTCGCTTCCGTACAGAGTAAGCCACTAACTAAGGCAAGGATAGGCTTCAGTTTAACTGCAGAGGAAGCTATAGCAAAGCAATGATAGGGGCAGGAAGACCTGTAGTATTCCTAACCTGCAGAGTGATACATCCTGTATCATTCCCCGATGCACCTCAGCACACAGGAAGGCAGCACACTGGGGGGTGCGGCATCTCTAATCTGGGTATAACGGCGAGGGGCAGCTCAGAACCGCGCGCAAATACATGAGCAAACCTCCCGCGCCATCCTATCTCCCGGGAGTGAATATTCGGCTCCTCTCGCGCCTCTACTCTCTTGAATTCCTGTTATCTTCTGCCGTTTAGACGAATAAAACGGGGAAAGATGGCGAAACGAAACAAGGAAACTTCAAAGCATCACATGGGCACAAATCAGATAGCGGCACTGTCCCTGCCATCTCCCTTCCTTCCTCGTCCCGCCAGCTGGGAGAGCAGTACGAAAAGAGAATCATCAGATCTTACAATGAGTCAGATGATCGAACAGCAGAGTATTATCGGAGATTAATTGGTTGTCAATTTTGTTTTCTAGGAATTGACTAATTCCCACTCTGCGATGGTATAAGGAAAACTGTTTTGGGTCGTGATGGCGGGTTGAACGGCATTTGTTATTTCGTAGTATAAAAAATGAACAGGACACCGAGCATAAGAGGTTGCAGATAAAATAACTGCGAGACAGCGCATAGCGAGTGTCTCATTATCAGATCCCCTGCGTCTCGAATTTCGAATTGTCGGCGACTCGCAGCTTTTAGATTCTCGGAAATATATCGCTAGATAAGTGATATTCCCCACCAGATCATAAACTCGAAATGATCCGCAACTCCTCGTCCCGTATCAGTGTTGACAGATCGGTGAGGAGGTCGCACAAAGGGGCGAGCACTTGATCTCGACACGTCTTGCAAAGGGAACACAGACCGATCTTGCCCCTGACAACGATCTCTTCTGACCTTGATCTTTTGGGATCAGTGCAGGTTTTTCTCAATTATGCAGAGCTTCGATCCACGATGTAAAGTAACCAACTTTTCGTTGGAAATAAACACTAATTTTGTTGCAACATTTGATTCTTGTAGAGATTGTTGAAAATTATATGGATGATCTATATCTCTATGGGTCTAACGGATTATAGTTAGACGCTTTATTAGCCAGCTTCGCTGCAAATAAAATTGTCTTCAATTTAGGTTCGAAAAAACACTAACAGAATAAAAGAACTGAAATCATTTCCTCGTAAAATGCAGAAAAAACCTAAATTCGCCGAGATTCTTCGCGAGATTACAGTATCCCTTTGATGATGAATTATGAACTGTTTTAAGATACTCTCATAACTTTTTCGCGTTCCGGACGGACTGTGTTTCCTTTGTTTTTCTGTCTAGAGAAATGCTTTATACAAAGCATAATACTGTGGGGGTGGCGGCGCACAAGTTGGGTTGAAATGCGGAATTCTCATTTAGATACATTCTTGTTCACCAAGAAACCTGATTGAAACGCTCCGCGTAATAATCTCAGCGAATTTAGGTTTTTTCTGCATTTTACGAGGAAATGATTTCAGTTCTTTTATTCTGTTAGTGTTTTTTCGAACCTAAATTGAAGACAATTTTATTTGCAGCGAAGCTAGCTAATAAAGCGTCTAACTATAATCCGTTAGACCCATAGAGATATAGATTTCCGATCTTTTATTGTTGTACATGGTTGCATTTTTTTCGCTCAAATGCAAACCGTAAATAAAAAGGACGGTTCAGTGGCAATACAGCCATGTCCTCGAAAAACGATATTTGGTCTGTGATCTTTCACGCTGGAGAGTCTAGAAACATTCCGGGATGCTGCCTGACCCTCCAAAGAAAAAGCAAAAAAATTTGCCCCTGCCGGGGATTGATCTGCCCAAAAATCGATAATTGATTGTCCGAAAAATTGATCATTCATCTTTGATCTACAATGAGGAAGAGCTCTAAACCACTCTAGAACACCTCCTGACCCCCACTAATTGTAAGTAAAGCAAATGGTTAGCCACAGGCGGGGTTCGAACCAAGTACTAGCCCAGCTCACCGGTTCTTTTCACGCGCAGATCGGACGGGATGCTCGCTAAAGAGCGTAAGTCTGAGCGATCTCAGCGTGACACTTTAAGAGGGGACTGACAAAACGGCGACAAATGGGGGTAGTCATATCTCCGGGTGGGCATGTCCAAATGAGCTCATCTTTTTTTTGTTTTGTTCGTCTCGACCTCGGAACAACTCCTAGATAGATCCCGAGGTTCCATCTTGTGTCTATCGGATCAGAATGTAGTATCCCCTGAGAAGTTGTGTCGACAGGCGAAAAAAACGAGAGTCGAACCTAAATTTTCCAGTTCACCTGGCGTTTCAACGTAGGTGAACTGGGCGTAATCGATAGATCGTTCTTATTCTCAACGTCCAATTTTTAAAAACTATTCATCATTGGTTTCCTCAAGTATGGCGCGAAAACGCCCTTCGCACGACTTTGTGAGCAATTCGAATACTGCTCGTCGTCCACTATTAGTTCAGTAGTAAATAGAAGATTGTGAAATGGAGCTCGACACTTCAGGTTGGTAGCTATTTCGTTCAGAATGTACTACCTTTCTTCAGCCCTTCTTTCTCTACCTGTAGAACTCTTGGTCCAGATCGCTAAGGAATTGGGTCCCGTATCTCTTCGCAAACTGAGCGGGTCGTGCAGGTACAGAGAAAAGTGTCAGATTCAACCAATCTTCTTCAGGTCCTTAAACAACGCTCTAGCAGCACATTCCAAAAGTCTTAAGCATGATACATTGCGTATTGCTCTGAATATCGATTATTCATCGACCGATGCACTCATCCGTCCCATCAGCCTTCAGAGCACAGCCATAAGTTTACCCCTGACATTCTTTGAACGAAAGGAAACCATAATCAACCCCAAGGGTACAGAGTTGCATCACTATAAAACCAACGGAGACAATTGCAGTGACGTGTGGGAAAATACTATTTCACACTGGACAAATCTCATTCGACTTTGATGTGCTCCAGCGAGTGGGAGCGGGACGATTTCGTCACTTGACCCACATTCACTTGTTCGAAGTCAGCCAAAATATTTTGTGATAGGTTTTTAAAAAAGTGGCACACAATATATAAAAAAAGTGGCACACGTTATAGGACCGTCCAGCAAAGACGTCCGTCCAGCCCACGTTCCCTATAATTGACGCGAAGGTGCTAAGCGATTTGAAGCATCTCCTGATGGCTTCTCATGACGTCCGATTCCACAAATGCACCATTTCGTCTTTTCCCGATTATCGAACGTAAGAAAATCGGGTCGGGGGATCTGAAAGTTTGCAGTATTGAAGCTTTCAGACCAAAATTTCTTAAGGTCGCTGAGTAATTTTAAAAAAACCTTATTGTAACTAGGATCTGTGCCATTTGTTTTATTGCAGTCTACGGTGCTGGCTAATTCCCCTGCACTACGGGGATCTCTGGGGATCCCCGAAAATCCCCATGACAAATTGTGGACTGGGTTTTGAAGCTATTTAGCGACGCTTTCTTTTCAGCTGTGTTCTAGGGAACAGTTATAAGTGTTCATCCGCGTAAGGATCGATCAGTGCTGCGCACTGGCCAATATTTATTTTCCGATTTGGCTCATATTCTGGTCAGAAGTACCCCAAGTGCAGTCAAGTTGAAAAAGCCGTAGAACGGGTTTTTTCGCCCTCGGGTCTCTTACAAAAAATGAAGTCTGAATCCATTATTGCTCAGAACTAAGAACCCCGTAACCAATTTTGGAGTTTTTAAGACCAATAGAAAGCTGACGACGAGTATTCCATAAATAGACCTGAAGTGCATCATCGGGGACTACGGCACATGATTTTCATAACAATAAACGGAGAACATTCAATGTCTTCTTTCTCGAATATATGGAAAGAGTACCCAGAGATTTTGGCCCAGGTGCGTTCTGAGGTCGACCTGATAAAGGTGAATATGTATCATGATTTTCCGTGGGGGATTACCTAGCTCTGTACACGGTTGTCACGGCCAATACTTTTAGTGACTATTTATTTCCAGCCATCCTTGAAACGGCCGCGCATTGCAGGGACTTTTTTGAATTTTGGGACTGTGATTTTTCCCAAGACCTCGAGATTCCGACGACCTTTTCTGCCGAACGTTACTTTGGTACGTCGAACGGACCGCCCAATCCTCCGAAGTCGCGAAAGTTCTGCGAAAGGATGTGAGCAGTGTACTTGTTGTAGTAAAACTACAGAAAGTCTTTTTAGAACACTGCAATGTTTTAGGGTGAGAAAACTCTTGGCATTGGAAGACAACAAGACAATTTCATCGGACTTGTTCACGGTGCGCAAACTTAGTACGATGCACGAGCTTCGAAAGAGAAGTACACGGATGGAAATATTATCATTCGTAGGCTTTTAAATTATAAAAAAAAACCCCAAAAATTATTTTTACAAAAATTTCGCTTGAAAACTCGCGGAAAAATAGCAAATAACCCAAAGAATATAAGTCTTCAGGCAATCGGCGATAACCTCGTCTACTACGCCGCTGGATTGGCATCTCAGCAGGCCGAATTTTACTGTCCAAAGCTGTAGGAAACTCTTTGTGTCACATTTCTAGCATTCTCTGACCCGGTCGCTGGAGCGTTCGAATTCTCAGTTAAATCGCACCTGTTATGAAACTGAGCTCGAAGAGTTATAGATTGACAGTGAGTGTCGTTGGCATTGATTTAGGTGCATGAAATAGAACGCTCAGGGTGCCCCAAAATGCTCAGGACTTGACCCTGTTTTCCCTGACTACTTTTTCTTCCTTTTCTCCGCGACCCGGCTATCTTGAACACCGCGCGATTTCGAAGCATTTATAATCGCCGTCGAACTAACCACTACTAAAATTGAGTTCCGTCCGAACTGTTCCTCGCACTGGGTTGGTTCGCCGGTATTATGTGTTCGAAGCATTCACGGGTGCTTGGCAATAGCGGGCTGCAGTGTTTAATTCCTTGAAATTGGTCAGGTACTTCGGAGGCGCTCCGCTGTCGTCGCTTGGGCTCAGAAAATACATAAAAGTAAGTCTTTATGGCGCAAGTTTCCAGCCCAACTTTTTCAATTTCTATAATCGATCACTTTGAACATACTGCGATAATTCCACTTACAATTAGGCCAAAGTGCTACCATACACTGGCCTATGTGCATTTTGTCCCCAATGTCCCCAGCTATTCTAATCTTAGTCTTTAGTAGGGTGATGAGCTTAATCCCCGGGAGCTTCATTCTGCCGTCAATGAAACCACAACAACGATAACCAAGCTCAAATTTTTCAGCGCCTGTTGAGTGGCCCTTCGCCTCGTCGGCACGACACATTCTTTACGATAAATTCGTCGAATTTCTACAGGCAGCACTTACTTGAGAAGTCTTTCGAGGTCGCTTTGCGTTTGCCTCGAGAACAACTCATTCCTGGAGGTCTCGAAGACGAAATATTCATTTTTGAGGTTAGATTTCAATATTGGTGCCCATTACTTTATTAGCAGCAGCAATCCAAGCTCGCTAAAATTACAACCCATTTAGATCGCTTACTTGTTAGGTCGCACAAAGTTAGACAAATCTTTCAGTTTTTTCTTCAGTGGTATCGTCTTTTCGGGGGATTACCTAGCATTTAAAAAAAATCAATTTTAACCTCGAATTGTAAAAAAATAAATTTTAAGCCTTTAACTGAAATTTTAATCTCTAATTTGTTTATTTGACCGAGTTAGGGCACGCAGCGCGCAAAGGTCAGAAAAATGGCGTTCTGCCAAGCTGGTGAACGTTATCCTTTCAGAAAGATGCCGATTTCGATGTCATCGTCCAAGTGTTATCGGTAGACGAAGTCGTCGATGTGCACGTTCATCATAGCAAGAGATACAAATCTGGGGGCAAGCCCAACTACGATGATATCCTCGCGGTGCTTCCTTTCAAAATAGAACTGTGAAGTGCCAAGCTAATAGTTTTATTCTATTTTAATCCCACTTTTGCTCCCATTCGCTTGCATTGAAACGCTGATTGATGAATCAATGAATTTTTTCTTGGGAGCCTCGGAACAACAAATTCCACCGCCCTCTGTGGGAATTTGTAGCTTTTGATCTACCGCGCTTGAGCACAAGGACGACTCATTGTAAGAAACGACGAAGTTATATTCCAGAAATCCTCGTTTCGGGCATGGGGATTTGAGCTAATGGGTTCCCGGCAATATCTCAGCCGATAAATAATACCCCTGCCAGATCATAAACTCGGTAGCTCATCGTCCCGTATCAATGTTGACAGATAGGATCGAGCACTTGATCTCGACAAATCTTGCAAAGAGAACACAAACTAATCTGGCCCCTGAATGTGAGCGAAATCTGACCTTGATCTTTTGGGATCAGTGCAAAAAATTCCCCCTGAAACGCAATACAAAAACCTCGGAAAATCTTCAAAATATCACCTCTTATATGCAATGTTTCGAATTAACAATGTCGGCAAAAGTATTTCCTTTTATTCTTCAATCTAAAAGAATTAGCCAATTCAAATAAGTCTCATAGTAAGTTTCAGGATCCCGGAATATTGTGAATTTGGCTATGATGAAATGTTCTAAACTGATAAGATGAGGCGAGGTATTATTACAAAAATAACCGGCAGAAATTGGCAAAAAAGGTCGAAAAAATTCAACAATAAAAATAAACTAACAGGGAGTACCTAACACGGCTGGGATGGGAAATGCAGAGCTGTAACCTGTTACTGTCCAGCCTGGCAGGCCCTCTCGACGAAATCGTCCAGCTCCTCGTCGCTCACGTCGCCCTGGAAGGAGATCAGGAAATGAAATTATATCAGGCGAGTCATGTAAGGATCGACCAACCGCTGGTACAGTGATTTTCTGACCCCATTTTTTCCCTTCTTTTATAACTTCTACAACCTTAGAGGAGCAAAATAAGCCATTTTTGAATTTTTGAAAAAAAATAGCTCCTGGGAGATATCAGGCTTCAAAGTTCGACTACTCCATTTCTCCTAAATCCTATCGCTACAGAACATTTGGTCTATACTTCGGGACTTCTATCGGACTATAGGTTTTCGAGGGCGTTGATTCCGAAGATCATATTTTGAAAATTCAGAAAGTCCAAATTCAGGTCGAACAGTGACGTCACTTTCTTCAAAAAAATCATATCTTTTCTGTATACCAAAAGCGCACCCCAGTTTTTATATATGTGAAAGAGCTATTTGATACGCACGTTCACAATTTAAAAAAAAACTGAAAGTCGACAGCGGCAGAAAAAAGACTCTATGTCAGCCTGCCTCCCATGGCGCAGTGGGATTTTTTTGGGAATCTCGAGGTGATCGGTCGCGGGTTCGATCCCCGGCGGGTGCAATTGTTTTGCAAAACTGGTTTACGATATCCTTTATATATACTACGTTCATAACTACACGTAGAGAGAGTATTTCGCGACTTTCATTCAAGATATTACTTAGTGTCATGTAATTTCTTATTTTGAATACAAACTCTACCGTATTCAGATTGTCTCGAGTTAGTCGTTCGCGTATATGCTTAAAATACATTTCAGTAGCAGTCGAGCTAAATGGGACCCCCCTGGACACTATGGTACAACCAATGGTCCTGGGAGTCGTGACTTGGTCGGTGTGGGCGTTTCCCGAGGGCTTGACTACCATGCCATGCTTTCTTTGTCTTAAGAGACATTATTTGGGAAAGTGGAAGACCTCTCGGATGGGTCAAAGTTGACCCCCAAAAAATTGGTCTCTACGGACTCCCCACGGTGTGGGGAGAAAGTCTGACGGGATCACTAAGCTCGTTACTGCATTTAGCGGGTTCTAGGGGGCCGGAATGAAAAAAATCGATAATTGCAAATTTGCTCAAAATGAACATTCGACCACTGAATCTGGTGTATTTTGACGCGCTGAGTCCGAATATGCATGATATTTGTGGATAACGTGAAGGTTTCGGCTTCTTATGGTCCAAAAACTGGTTTTTTCCCGGTTTTTCCCCATTCGAAAGCCCAAAACAGCTCTTATATCCTTCTAGGGGCGGCTTTTGACTTCAAAATCGGATTCTACGGCTCTTTTTACCCATATGTGGAAAGTTTCGTTGAAATCGTCCAGCCTATCAAATTCGAAATTTGGACTTGAACGATTTTTCACATAAGGGATGTGAAAAATATGTGAAAAATGGGTCGAAATTTTTTTCTTGAAAATTTCATGTTTAACAATTGAATAATCTTTATTAAGTAAAAAGAAACAACTTATGACGTTGTTGCACACTCAGAAACTTCCTGTTCGGATGTGACAGATTGGAATGTCGCCGGCTGGGAGCACAACACCTCGTTCAAGTCGAAATTTCGAATTTGATAAGCTGGACGATTTCAACGAAACTTTCCACATAGGGGTAAAAAGAGCCGGAG
>JACMIG010004062.1:0-10961 GCA_014805385.1 Levipalatum texanum
TACGGGTATCATGGTCTAAATGTGCCAAAATAAAGTATCGTGAAATCGCCTTAGGAATGTTCGCATGGTCATAAAAACGTGTTTGAAGATGTTTTCGAACAATTTCATTTTTGGACATTTTGGACCATGATACCCGTATCATGGCTTGAAAAAAATCCATGAGGTACCCCCTTACCTCTCAGATGGGCAGTCTGTTTGGGCAAACCCCCGAACATTGTATGTGTGGTAAATTTAGAGGAACTCATTAGAAACAACATTTATTATTTTGGCCATCCGATGACCCACTGCTATAAAGTTACAATGCGCTGTATGGAACCAGTTTGATCTAAAAATCGAGGTTTTTGAACACTCCGTTCCACTTTTTAAAAAAACGAGTACCTTAAATTTTGTCAAATTTTTTTCTAAGATGTAAAACACATCAGCGCATATTTTGGCATAAAAATGAGTTTTCCGAATGAATACCTGATTGGTGAGACAATTAAATATTCAAACATTGTAGTTTTCACGTATGTAAAAAATTGACCTCTAGACCGATTGTACTACGACCAACTATGCGAAAATTATGTCTTGGGGTAGCCAAACATAATAAAAAAAGAAAATTTGAAAAACGGCCCATGGTCAAAAAGATATGATTTTTAGAAGGTTTTTTCGTATTTTTGGCCTAAAACGACCAAGGGGCAACTTTTTGTCGAACCAAGTATGTTTTGGTAATTAAGCCCCCAGGACACACCTATGTGCCAAATATGGGTTTCTGGAGTCAACGTTTGCCTCGCCGTGTCCGCGCATGCTCGATTCTTACGAAACACGTCCCTTAAAAAAATATACCACAGGTCCGGGGGGCATGACTTTTTTCTGAGGTTGGCCAGAGGTTGATGAATATTCTCGGAGAGTTCGTGTTAAAAGCGACGGGGGACATTTGCATGTTCAAGGATGTTTGCCCCCCATTTCTAACTTCATTTTGACTCGAAATATTTCCGTTGGCTTTTTATACTTACTTCATCGATTTCCAATTATGTAAGAACGTTTTTACTTGGAAACAACGGTAGAATTTTTCAAACGTCATACTCTTTCAAATATTATCGGTGATCCAAACTCTTTTTTCTACCTGCCTGGGCAAGAAACTCTCTCAATTGTGTCTTACCTATCAGATGACGAGATAAATGTCTTTTTCAATGCATGAAGAACAGTCACCGAAGTTCTACCGGACGCCGTAAGTTTGATTTTATGTATGATGCAACCAAATATAATTCTACTATTTCTCGCATTTTATTAACATTGCACGTGTATTTATTCCACAGTCGTTGAAAAACAAAACATATTGCCAAGAGTGAGCGATGCGAGAGTGCTCATTTCTTTCCGCAGCCTCCATACGATCCGTAGTTTCCATACCAGGAGTATGGATTGTAGTATCCACCGTAGCTGTAGTGAGGGCCTGGAAGAAGATCCATATCACAGTGATATTTCATATCTCCAAAAGTGTCTAGATGACAAAATGCGATAATAAAACGTCGAACACCATACCGTATCCGTAGTTGTAGTGCGGCATGAAGTAGTTGTTGAAGCCGAAGCCTGGATATGAATCGTTTTGCCCATATTGACAGGTCAGTGAACTCTTTTGAACAATATCCGTACCTGCGAAGGCCACCGTTGCGAAGAGAACACAAAGAAGAATGGAGTTCATGATGAAGCGCATGATGGCAGCAGGAAAAGATAAGTAGGCGACCCTGCCTTTTATACCCGTCTCCATCACTTATGCACCATGAAGAACTTCGTCGAGCTAACAGTTGGAGGCTTTCCCAGGATGCACAAACGCGTACCGTTTCAGCAGAATTGGGCGAAGCTGGAGAGGTGTTGCGACTGTTCGACAAAGAGCTTCAGGGATGTGGAGATATCCATTGGTTGTTTGAGACAGCAATATCTCTGAGCTCGGCGAATTAAGTGCTTAGAGTATATCGAAGCTCGCCGAAAATGACACAGAAGTGGACCAAGTTCGGGAAAGATGTCAAGGAGCGTCTGACAGCGTTGTCGACAGAAAAACGGTAACGTTTTCGGCTACGGACATGGCTTGGAGAGTCTGATTTATCTCTTTCGCTGACGGTCTCCGCCCGTCGTACCAACGTTGTCCTCTCGTTGTTGACAGAGAATTATTTTATCGTTGTACTGTGGAGTGCAAAAGCTTCCGGTCTCCTTTACAAACCTTCACAAAATCTTTCTCCTTTTGATGTACTATTCACGGGCTCGATCGGTAGACAATAAAGGAGCTTCTGTGCGAACTTTTGCAAAAGTTTTGTGAGATGTGTCCATAGCTCCCATTTTTACCTTGTACATAGCTCACATTTTTATCACCGCAATCCTGAGTACGAACAATAAATAAGACCAGACCGATAGGCGGAAAGGCTTGCTCCAGGATATCCGTAATCCACCACAATATTTGTAGCGGCTCACATGATTTTCGATTTCACCGCCACACATGTTCTCATCCACACAAATCGATGTTGTTCTTTATCCGTTCGTTGGTCACTTGACGCACGCCAACGCATGTTGTCGTTCCAAGTATAGCGCGGAAACGTTTGTTCTCCACTTCCGAATCGGGAAATGTCGACGACATCCGCGTGCCTGTCTATGGTTATCCATCTCTGAATGAGCTTTTCACGAGTAATCCTCCTAGCCATAAGGTTGTGGGGGTAGAGTTCGTCATGAACCGCATATCCTCTCTTCCGTTGCCTTATCCATCACCGTACAGAGAAACGACGCGTAAAACAACATGTAGTCAAAAGCGGCAGTGACACACGAATCCTTTCGAACTTCGAACTGCCGTGCTTGTATACACAATTCAGATGATCAGCATCTGTTCCCGTTAGCCTATTCCTAACTCCGCCCCCGTTCATATTTTCCTGAACCTATTTGAAGCCATGCCAGCTCATCCGTTCGTCGTGTGTTTACCTTTGGATCATATCCCGGATCCGTTCCTTATCCTCCCCCGTACTTTTCTCCCCTGATCTTCTCCGTACTTCTGGACACCCGATGAGAGGCGCTGCTTCATCACTTTCTCTGCTTGCCGAAGCTCCCAGCAACGATGGCGGTCCAAGATAATAAGGTAAGGGATAGCATCTTGACTATTAGGTAAAATTACACTACTAATTAGAAATGAAATCGATGTGAATTATTATCAGCGGAATTAAACATACCGAATGTACACTCATCGCCCTACGATCTCTCTCCACAGTTATCTCATTTCTCTAACCGCCAGACAAGTTAGAAAAACGAGAGAACACTGGAGAGAGATCGTAGGGCGATGAGCGTACTCTACGTATGGTTAATTCCGCCGACAATACCACATTATTTAATTGCTTATTTACTTCTAACGCCCTTCAGAATCGCCTGGTCTGCTGGATCGCCATCACAGTCGTCTTCGTAATTGTCATCGTTGTCGCCGTGCAGGGCATCATTCAGATCGTCAGGCACTCCAATAAAGAGGTACGTGCCTTTCCACAATTGCCGCCTTCCCCCGAATCGTGTTCCGCTGAACCCTATGCTTAGAAGCGGTTGCCAGTTAAACTTATAATCTTGAGTGTTTCCAAATAGACTTATCGGCAGCCGTTCAAGCAACCAGAAAGACATCGGTTCACTTTGTAGAAGAATATGTCGGAAGTGCGCGACATGATTGATGAGATGGCAGACGAAATCAAGGAAGAGATCGTAGACACGATCGTCGAGGAAATCAAAGATAACGCGGATGAAACTTCAGATCATACTAAAGTCGAGGTATGTACATATTCCGCATCATTTGTTACTCAAATATGATCATAAATTCTCTGTCCAACGATGAATCGCTGTAATGCTGTCTCTGTGGCATTGTTGTACTCAAAATAGCTTTATTGTTGCATCAACGAGGCATATTGTGGTTTTATTTCAGACGGAAGAACCGTCCACCGACTCGGTTCATCTTGGCACGGAAACCGCCACAACCGACCCTTCGACTCCTGATGCAGTCGAGCAATCCAAAATGGATGATTCAATTATCATTACTAGAATAGCACGCTTTTCGCGCCATTCCAAATAAGTATTGAGAGTTCATGAAACAATTGAAATTACATTTAATACATTGAAAACCGTTCACACAGAAGTTCTTCCATAACAACCACTATTTATCGTTGTGCACAATAAATACTGGTTGTCATGGATGACCTTGGTGTCGACGGTTAGACACCTACAATTAGGGTTGCTAAAGCTAAGGCGTCAAACGGAAGAGTTCCTTATCCCTTTCTTTCCGTAAATGTTCCGCCAGAAGTCGTCTGCGAAATTAGCCTGAATTGAATTGGGGCGCAGTCGGAACCTCTTAATCAGAACTTGATTTAGAATCGTGCGATAATTGCAATGGTCTGACCCCAGTGAGCTCTCGGAACATTTCTGAGCTTATTTCCTAAAGGAGAGAAGTTCAAACCAAAGACCTCGTACGGCTGAGATCGTCTATTAGATCAAGAATGGTGGAAAATCTTCCACCGCTAATCGCGCCTTGGGCCGAGACATGCATTCTACTGCATAATCGTATTACCGGTTTGCAAAATTAATATTTTATCCTTCCGGAGTTCAGGTCCACTCTATGCTATTGTTGATGTCGTCGTGATCTTCCTCATCCTTTATGATATCGACAGACGAAGCACGATCTACCGACGTTACCTCCTTGTCCTACAGGTACATTTTATAATTTTCCTGATTGTTTTCGTACATACATCATACGACAATATGTCGATCTTTTAATCATAGATGCAGTTCAGTGTTTTTCTATGCTGACATGTCTCCTTGTGAGCCTAGTTGCACCCGTGGTGATCGCACAACATTGGATCGTCTATCCAGCGGGCTTCATTCCATTTAGACTTGGGATACTTGAAATGATGGTAAGTTGCCGTTCAATTCAACTCACGGTTCCCAGGTTGCGTTCGTTTTCCTCAACGTTCAAATAGTTTGTGCCTATATTGCGTGTATACTTTACTGTCATCAGGTGGGAAAATATGAACGTTCAGCAATATTTGAGATTATTCAGACAATAATGCCCCCGGGTTCACGATTCGTCCTTCGCAACCGAACGTTCTACAAAGTACTCGTTTTTCTAGAGCTTTTTCTTCTTCCTCTCGTTCCGATGATGTGGTTCGGATTCGCGAACAGCATGAGTACAGCGGAGGTATTTCAATGCGGATTTAGGCAAAATGAGGCTAATCAGAATCTTCCAATCGAAGCGCTCTGGATCCTCAATAGACCCAAGTGGATTGCGCTGTCCATGACGCCCTGGATACTGTGGCTTGTAATTGTACCTATGTTATTCGCCGCTGTTCCGCTCTACATTCTCGGTGCTGCTATGTTCTTCCAGATATTCAGTACACTCAAATCAGGCTTGACACTTGGAAGCAGGGCGACTCGAAAGTATGTATTACCCACCAAGATATCGATCAAATTCATTTTAGATACCAGAAGCATGCAGCGGTTACTGTTGCACTTCAGGGTATTATTCCTGTCATCACGCTCACTTTGCCAGTTGGAGTTCAGTTGTACGATTTCATCACCATGCTCATTCCCACGGGTAGCGACTCCAATTCCAGACATCAGTCATTCGAATCGTCTTAGAGGCAACTGCGCTAGCATTCATGCTCGTCAACTCCCACGCGATCTTGAACTCATTAACGATCGTGCTAAGGTGCTCATTCATTACACAAATTTGCAATATTTATCTTTTACAGATCCCCAACCTATCTAGCGGTGTTGTTCAGTCCTTTTCGAGCAATTCTAACTGGTATCCCGTGTCTCCAGAATGTTCGAAGAACGGAAAATGCGAGTTCTCGCATACCCAGTGTGGCATCGATGCCTGAGGCTCCGGCCTAGCGGTCCAGATAATACAAAGGCTGCTTCTGAGCATTCTTACGCTATTTTCGCTGAATGCAATGTGGCATTGTCTTATGTGATCGGTTATTCAAGACACGTGCTAATATAATACAAGCAGGTGCGGCATCAAAGACTAATTGTTTATTAGTGTTGGCAGAATCCAACCTCACACATTCCACATGAACCATTGTTTTCGAATTTAGCCGGCATGGTCAACGAACGAGCTTCAGATAATCAAGCAAAATAATATCTTTCAAGCAAATGAACCCGATAGCAAACTGACATTTTTTGAAGCCGATCGCAAACTGACGCTTTTGCCTGATTTTCGGTAGATCTATGTTCAGTCGGGTTGATCCCTGTAGGGTGGGAACGTGATGCCAATAGATCAGGCGGTGAACCTTTGTTGACTGGGTGTGTCCAAGTGGGGGTCGAGGGCCACACAAACAAAGTCATCACGTCCCAGAAACTGCGCGTGTGGTGTGCCTGTTCGAGAGGCCAATCATTCAGATCGTCCATAATAACGTACTTGCACGAAGATATCGCAAAAACTGCCTGAAAACGTCTCTAAAACACGCATGTCCATCTTTAATGGCATTTTGTGAAACATCAGATTGGTTGCGCGTTCCAGAACTGCTTATGGTAGAGATCCCGAAGCGTTCCAATTCCCAGGACAATCCCAATACCGGACTGCGCTCGCTGTTGATCTATCTCCTCGAGTCCCGTTGTATGTATGCCCAGTGTGGTTCAATTGGCAATGAACTGGGTCACGAAGGAGGTGTCCACAAGTTGTGAGCGTGGACGTGAGTGTTTCCGAATATTCCCGACTGAATTTGGGCGTTTTCTCGGTAATAAAATGCACAGGGTCACGCCCTTAGTTATCAGTCGCCTATATCACCACATGAGATCAGATTCGAAGTATAAAAGGATCGGGTTGCATCGTGGTCGGTCATCCATCACCAATACGTTCCCTCGTGCTCGTCTTGACCCTCGTCGCCTCGGCCGTCGCCGGTCCCACTGGCACCCCTAAACCCCACATAAACGTGTGCGATTTGTGCCTCGTCTACAACCAGGGAGAGTGTGTTCAACCGGCCAGCTGCAAGGCAGACTACTGCCTCTACGAGAAGATCGTCCTCAAGAACGGGCAGACGTCCGTGAGGAAGACGTGCCAGCCCAACACCAAGTACACATTCGACGACGGCGTCGCCCTCACAGTCAACAATCGATGTGTCACCAGGTAGTCATTTAATAAAGGTTTAAACTTGATCTGGATTGCTCCTACTCCTTCTTTAACGTTTTTTTGTTCAGAAGCACGGCTGCTGCGAACTACACGATCCAGGTGTGCAACTTCTACTACGATAACGACGACACCCCCTGCAATCGCGCATGCGGCCGTTCCTTGCCCATGCCCAACATCCGTAAGACACCCTCCCCCCTTAGTTGGGCATGCACGCATTCAGTCAATTGCTACGACTGCTCCACTGACGATGGCAGTGACTGCAGCACGGGAACGTGCTTCGGATTCTTCTGCCAGAACAGTTGGTGGATTAAAGAAGGAGTGGGAGCAATTTTGTAGCCACAGTGTGAGTGCACTTTCCCCATACGACTACGTATTGAAATGTCTGCATTTCAATACGTATGTAGACGTATGGGCAAATGCACTCCACTGTGGTTGGCACGGTGCCAAAAAACGTTGCTCCTACTCCTTCTTTAAGATATGTTATATACTGTTGGCGGAATTTACCATACCGAATGAACGCTGGTCGTCCTCCTCACAATCAGCAACTACAGTAATAATGGTGTATTCAGACGCTTGCAGGCGACACGACCCTTCCATTTGTCAAGCACCTCTTAAATTGTCTAGCATTTTACTTCTTTTGTGAGGAGGACGACCTGTGTTTATTCCGCATGGTTAAGTCCGTCGACAATAGACCGCGTAGGGATGGATCAGTTTCGTCAATAAGCAGAATTCAACACCTATTACAGCTTGAATTGGGCATTCCTTTGCAGTAAAGAAGACGACGGACGAGAAGACGACGCTGAAGAAGGGATGCGCGCATTTCCCCTATATCACGTACGACGACGGAACGATGCTCTTCGATGCCGATATCTGCGACCACCGGTCAGACACCCTTAGCATGCCAATGTTTGATATCCCCTACAGTAAGACGTACGTGTCAAACTACACATCGTCCTCGTGCTCCGGACCCTCGTACTGCAATGCTGGCAATTCTGTCTGTTGATCACAGATGATAAAGACGCATCCCATTATCTATGGTTTCGCTCCAATAGTATTCAATTGATCCTTCTCTCGCAGCGCGGTGAGAAGTTCGGCCCACGGCGGGGATCGAACTTGCCACCCCCCTACTCTCCACTGTTCTCTCGTTTCTCTAACGGTCTGACAAGTTAGAGAAACGAGAGAACAATGGAGAGAGAATAGGAGCAAACGGAACGTAAAAGGAACAGGTTGTGCACCACCACAATATTACTCCGAGCACACATAATATCAGAAAATGCTTACTCATATCGTAGTTCGGAGATCCACCTCATAGTCAGGGACTTTGGTCATTGGAACGGCCTTTCTTTTCGCAATGTGACTTGGGGATGGTAAGGGCGGAAGCGACGACGGAGGGAAGGCCGTTCAGCATGGAGTCCGAAGTATCCGGGACGCGCGAAACCAATCACGCTGAGCATAAAACGGGGCTCGTGTGGTAGATCAAATGCGTGCGCAGTCCGTCATTGGGGTCGTACGGGCGTGGGAATTAGAACGGGTTCTCTACAATGATCACTGTCATCGTTGTCTTTCAGGAAATCATGTATCCGGGAACAAACAGCTCATAAAATAGCTGTCAGCGTTCTTCGATCCCCACGGATCGTTATAATATGAGCTTTTGATGACCATGCTACGCAATCAAAAATGTTACGAATGCCTCTAACTATCTTCATTAGAGCCCATTACTGTGGCTATTTCATATCTTCGGAAATTCTCAGAAGGAGTTATATGAGACCACGCATTTCTTCTTTGAACTTCCGCAAGACAAAGATCCCCGGAAACGTACAGTTTAAATACAATAAGTTTTCTTCCTCACATTTCCACTACGTTAGAATCGACACTCATGCAAGCGGAAATTTGGTGGCGTGATTTCATCCCCATATTTGTTTATTCAGGTATCTCACTTCGCAGACACCAAGAGAACATACAATGGCTTCTATACTCGCTTCGGAAGAGTTCCATGCCGTCTCCTACGACATTCTGACACCCTTTTCGATGATGTCGAACGGCCGTCTCATCCTGCTTCATCTGCGCACGAAACTGGACTCCCTCGGATCGTACCGATATCTCATTCTCATCTTTGCCATCAATAATATTGTCTCTTCCCTCTCACACCACGCATCGCAAATCTGTTTTCTGGTTATCGACGGAAACTTACTTGGCTACTCTCGCTTCAGCAATCAATATCGATCAGAATACGGTACTCGTTTGAATCGCGTTACAAATATAAAGCAATTCAGGGTGGAAAGGAGTGGCAGCCTTCCTCTCTTTTGTTATAACCCATACGAATTCCATGCTCCTCCTGGCATTACAATATTTGTACCGCCTAATGCTTCTTCGCAGGTTTTTTCCTTCATTGTAATTTGCAATAATAATAATTTGTTCACAGTGGTAAAGTGTCAAGCTCTGTCCCGTCGCACTTTTTCCTCTGGGCAGTCATTCTCGGAATACTGAACACTATGTTAGCTACTGTAGGCGGAATGTCCATGTTGGCTCCTGACGACAGGTTAGAAATTTTGATATACCAAAACAAAAAGTACAATGAAGGTCCTTCGTATCGGACAAAGTAATTTCGACAGCTGGAATCGATCTGCGTGATCCAAAAATCGGATTCTGCGCAGCAATTATTCGCGTTCGTTCAGTCAAGGACCTATGTAGTTATTGATTCATTTCCAGAATGTGGATTTGCACGGCGTACCGACATTAAATTACCCCACGATAGCGGGCATGTCCCTGATCATTATTCCCACCTTCGCTACCAGCATCGTCATTGGCTACTGCATTGTAAAGATCAGAAATGTTTTCAAAAGGTACATGAAAAAGATGCCTCTTTTCACCCATCCCTGGGCCATCTGGGCGGTTTATCACTGATCTTGGGCGAAATTTTCCAGCTAAAGCGAATACTCTGGTTCCTTTTTCCTCTAATCTTTCTCCAAGTTACAGCTCATGGACGATGAGCGGAAAAACGCGCCTGATGCAGCGAATTCTCTTCCGAACATTATTGATCCAGGTGAATAAATATTTCCTCAAAAGATATTACGTTCTTTGCAGTCCGCGGTGCCGTGCATTTTTTCGTATGTCCCCGCTGTTTTTGTGGTGGTGTCCGCGGTCGCCGTAGGAGACAATAATATTAGTATCAACGCCTCCGTCTTTATTGTCAGTACAGGTGTGTTTTCCTTATCTTTCTCGCTGGAACTCGAAAGAGCCATCGTCATCATGATTTGAGGTTTTAGGATACCCTTCGAAAATTCCCTTGACATTAATTCGCTTATATCATTTCAGCAATTTTTCCTGCCGTCGACAGCGTCTTCGTCATTGCCTTCATCGGCCCATATCGCAATACTCTCTTGGCATGCTTTCGCTCTGGAAAAGCGTTGCCGCAACAGACAACTATAAGAGTGTCGTCTGAGAAGACTTATCATGGATGCTAGCAAAATGGGTGTCTGAGTATTACATTGATTGTTGACTTTTTCATGTAGTCCTAACTCATCGACATCTAACAACTATCTATTACCAAAGGTAATTATTGCGCTGCATGCATCGTGGATGTTTGCAGAGATGGACAAAACAAGAACTGTGGTAATAATATCGCATAGAGAGTTACTTGTCACGAAAACAATGATATACCATTCCCCTTCATTTGCCGCACAAACCAGTATGTTTGATGTAATTCAAATTTATCAATGATCTTCATTTTGCACAACAGAGATTTCTCACAAGGGAATGATAACAGTCGGGTGTGGCAATTCCGGGTCGGATATGGGGCGCTGCACTACTCCGGGGGGCAAACTACCAAATACACAAAAATTGGTCT
>JACMIG010004063.1:0-10960 GCA_014805385.1 Levipalatum texanum
GGCCTACCACATGGTTTTTACCCCACGGAAATTCGTTGAAGCAGTCAAAAGTTATGATGAGCTCAAAAAGTGCCCAAATACTTTTGTCCGGTAGTGTATTTGTAATGATATTTCATGACTACAACTTTAACACATGTTTTCAGGCGTTTTTAATCAATACGGATATAACATGGAAACTAGACATTGCAGTCCATAGAACAAAATGAAAATGCAATTTATCGATTTTTTTACTGATCATGCGTTAGCAGTATGTACTTTCCATGTATTCTTAGGACAAAACTGAGTTCGTCGTACATGTATTGATTTTTTTCGATTAGCACTGGAAGAACTGGCCAGTCCTTACACGTGCGGATTCATGAAATCCCTTCCGCGAGAGGGCCTCACAAGGGAATCGTCAGCATCGGTCTCTGCCAAATCGGGTCGGGTATGGGGCGATGGAGTACTCCGGCCCTCAGAACTCTAATAACGCTGTCTCGGAACGGTCACTACGATAACTCAAAGAAATTTGGGCTGATACCAATCCATGATGCCAATCCCCATCATAGGTAAAAAAAATTTCGATCTTACGTCGATCTACCAAGTACTCCAGCTCCCCATACCCGATTCGATTTGGCTTGAAAGCGATGTTGACGATTCCCTTGTCAGAGATGGAATACAATAAATAATAAAGGGACTGCATCAATATACGCATTAGAGCGGTTATAATGCACCTGCATCAAATACCGGATACTAATGCATTACTCTCATTTTCTTGCAAAAAACGCGACATTTGTTGAAATCGCATCAATTCGTGATGGCAAACCACAATAACACATGACGCACTGAAGACTATATAACAGGGTAGAGAATCCACAGCCAGGTATTCAACGTTTGCACCTCCCAGACATTCCTTTCTTTCGAAATAACTTTGCAGTGTATCGTACTTGTGTTTTCAGGCGTAGTCTCCTAAACTACGCGTCATTTGTTGAAATCCCATCAATTCGCGAAGTGAAATAACCGCGTAAAGAAATACGCTCAGTCTTCACATTCGCAGTTTTCCATGTCGGGAGTGACTGCCTTCTTCATCAGCGAGCCCTTCCATTCTAACTTTTTCCTGGTCCTTGCTATTATCTCGTGTGCTTCAAATGGACTCCTCATTGCGATCGTTCTTCCTTTGACAACGATCGGTCACTACCGCATCCTTCTGACATGTTTTGCCGTCAGCGACATCATTGCGTCGGTGACAAATTGCCTTATCGAGCCGGTATATCATATTTTATTGCTTAAGTTTAATGGAAAAAAACATGTAGATGAGTCCTTAATTTTTATAGAGCGAAATTGCTTCATTGCTTTTTGGGACAGTACCAAAATTAAGATTCGCGTTCGATGCACGTTTCTTGGCATTTCTGCAGCTCTCAGCTATGCATTCGAGTTTAAAAAAAACTGCAATAAAAATCATTAGAAATGTCGCTTAAAAACGAGTTTAACTCTTTGTTAAAGTGCGAAAAACAAGAATTTAACTCTTTGGCAAAGTGCCAGAATTGGTCCCGCAACGAAAGGGACTGAAATTCCTGGAAAGTGGAGCAGTGCCAACAAATCAATTTCCCTTCTTAGAAAGTGTAAATTTCGCCTGTGAATTTTGATTTTGGTATCATTCGACAGCATTTTTCGGGCTCTTTCGATTAAACTACTAAAAGAACGGGTCGAAAAGTGTCCGGAGTCCTTCTTCAAGAACCCGTCCGCATAAGGATCGATCAGTGCGCGGCGTAATTTTTCTGTCCCGATTTGGCTAATTTCTTCTCGATGGAGGAAGGTCAACTGTGGGGATGTTTTTATGATATGGAACGGCCCATTTCGAAGACGGGAGTCAGAGCTGCGACCGTTCGAAGACATTGTACTTTTGGCTTAAAATGAAGTACGAATATATTTTTGCCCATAAAGCAGCGCGGCCTTAGAATTCATCAGGGACAATCATGTCTTTGAACGAGAGCGGCTCGGACACCCGTGTTCGAAGTGGGGGTGTCTGTCCATTACCTAAATAAGCGCGTCTTGTTCAAGGATGTTACAGCTATGACGTCACCCGCTTTAATTACCAATGTTTGATGTAGGAGGCGGGGCTATGACGATGCCCCACCTGTGAGTTCACTTCACAAAGTGTTCCAGTAGATTCTAGATCTTCCCCTCTGACGTCATTTGTCTAAAGAAAAAATCACCCACCGGGAGGCGGACCCACCGCCGAAGATGGTGTGGTCCGCCAGGTGGGTTAGTAAACTTCCCCATACTTGACCTCCTACCAAAAATGAGCGTAATCGGTATTGAAAAATTTTTGGTGCAGATTTTAAAGACTTTGTAAATCCTAATACTGCAGGTGATGCACCCTACTCCATACGGAACACTTTTCTTCACAAAGAGAACCGTTGGATGGACATCGTATGGACGTATGGTGGTAGTTCAGAGGCCGTTTCGCGCTTCGTACCTACAGTACCGGTCAAAAGTGTTCGGAAGCATTTTCGTTTGTTTGTTTTATCTTTATAAAACACGACCTGAGAGTACGGACGAACGCTTCCGACAGCTTGAATTTTTGTTTTTTTGTTTTTTTTTCCGATTTTGATGAAAATTATGTCATCGGGTAAACAAGGCACGGGAAATCCAATGATGGTCGACTTTTTTCAAAAAATTAAAAGGGTCGCGAAATAGGTTCTAAAATTGAAACTGCCATAACTATTAACCGGATTACACTGAAAAATTCAGAATTTTCAGCTCTACAAAACTGCTTTTAAAAAAATTGGATGAGGAAAACAACTCCATTTTAATATCATAGCCCCAGGAATAACATGCTAAGTGGGAATTACGTGGTCCGGGAATTACTTGGTCCGGGAGTGCCATGGTCCGTCCGGAATTGCTTTTTCCCAGGAATAACCAGGAGACTTCAGCGTACATATTGCATATGAAATCACAGGTCCCGCTAAAGAAAGTTTTCGAGAAAAACATTTAAAACCATTTTCGAGAAATTCAAATACTACGGAATATTGAATTTTCTACACATCTTTTCTTCTAAAAATGTCTAGAATCAACTATTCCCCAAACAAAGTATATGTCGGTAGTCGGATTCCCCGTGTCTTGTTTATTCGGTAACATTATTTTATCAAAAGCGGAGGCGAAAATTTTAAGTTGTCGGAAGCTTTCCCACAACCTACTCCAGTCTCTCAGAAGACGTGTTATTTACAAATTCGCGAGACTGGTGCAGTGACCAGACATCAGCGGTTCTATTCCGGCCACGGCCAGCTCACCGCGGTGCCAGAAATGGGAATCAGTAGTGACTAGATCACGCAGGTAATACCACCGGAGAAACTGTTAAACAACGCCGGTTGGGAAATGATCTTGAGGCCGTCCAGGATCCACTATCACGAAGACCTGATAGGAGCGAACCTTTACCAAGTCTGACCAAAAGATTCTCACAAGTTTCTCATCTTTTGCTACAAACTACTTAATTCCCTTCCAATTTTGTTTAATTTCGCAAAGATACGAACAAGTGACGAGTACTATAGGTGCGAATCTCAATTACAGAAACGAGAAAAAGTGGTAATAAAACACGAGAGCTAAATGAAACAACTTCCACAAAATAATGTTGCATTATTTAGTTGTGATGATTTCAGGCCTATTTTCACGTGTCGCATGCATCGCTTTTATCATCACTAACTACCAAACGTTTGTGGTCCTAGCCTACCATTTCATTTATCGACTCAAAGCGCTGTCTTGGTAGGTTAAGGCAAGAAAGTCAATCAAGGTTCGGCAGGAATACCTGGCCTTCAATATCCGGCTCATGGAAAATGCGTCATTGGGTCTCGGCAGGTAGATACAACTAACAAGATAATCAACCACCTTGCATAATTTAGGAGTGGTATACGACATATTTTATGTTGGGACAATGATAATTAGTTTTGTGTTCTGTGTACAATCCGATGAGTTTGCAAGGTTTGCCACCTGCAACTGAGCGTATAATCTTGATTTAAAGAAGGTACGTTCCGGACACAACAAAGGAACTTTATGGGATAGATGGACAAGATCCCAATTATGCATTCATCGCTAACATTTACCAGGTGAGTATATAACTTACAGTGTTACATGAATTTTAAGACACGTGTTTCGAAAGAATCGAGCATGCCCGGACACGGCGTGGGCAAACGTTGGCCCCAAAGACCTGCATTTTGCACATAGATGTGCCCTGTGGGCCTGATTACCAAAACATGTTCGGTTCGGAAAAAAGTTGGCCCCTTGGCCATTTTCGACAGAAAGCACGTTAAAAATTCAAATAACCATATCTTTTGGACCCCCTTTAGAACTTTTTTCAGATCTTATTTTTTTATTATGTTTGACTGCCCAAAGTCATCATTTTTCAGTTGTCCCAAGAAAAATCGGTATAGAGGTCAATTTTACCGACAAAATAGTTGGCTTTTGCCCTCTTTCGCCAACAGGGAAGTTATTCGGACCAAACTTTTTTTGGCCAAAATGTTCGCTGATGTGTTGCACATCTAAAAAAAATTTGAAAAAAAAATTAAAAGACTCATTTTTTGCAGAGTGGATTTCAATGTTCAAACGTCGATTTTTGGATAAAACTGGTTCTAACCAGCGCTGTGCTACTTTAGAGCAGTGGGTCCTCGGATGGCCATAGTAGCGAAAGTTGTTTCTATTGAGTTCCTCTAAATTTACCGCATATACAGTGTTGGTGCATGTGCCAAAACTACCGGGGGACCTTTAATTTTTGCACATTTCGGACCATTATACCGAACATTCACTTTACAAAAAATGAGTGTTTTAATGTTTTCACATTTTTTTCTTAGATGTGCAACACATCAGCGAACATTTTGGCCCAAAACATTTTGGTCCGAATCACTCCCCTGTAGGCGAAAAATGGCGAAAACCAAAAAAAATTATCGGTAAAATTTACCTCTATGCCGATTTTTCTTGGGTCAACTATGAAAAATGATGACTTTGGGTAGCCATACATAATAAAAAAATAAGATCTGAAAACAGTTCAGGGGTCCAAAAGATATGGTTATTGAAGTTTTGACGTACTTTCTGTCCAAAATAGCCAAGGGGCCAACTTTTTTTTAGAACTGAATATGTTTTGGTGATCAGTCCCACAAGGCGATCCTTTGTGCCAAATATGGATCTTTGGGGCCAACGTTTGCCCGTCCGTGTTCGAGGAACTCCCCAAATGCTCGATCGGTACAATAAACGTGCTTTAATGCACCATAATTGCCTTCTCTCTGGAAATTTTTACACCCTTTAAAAGGGGGAACTGGTAACAACGATAACACCTCAGCGTTATCACGACTGTTTACAGGAAGTGGATTGGTCGTCAGGTACTGTGACGGGTCTGCACAGTAAAGGAATGGTCGCCCTTGGTTTAGCTGCCCTTTGCTTTTCCCCTCCAATTGGCGTCATTGCATACTGCTCAATTCGAATACGCTCCATCTTCAAGATGTATGTGTATTTATTTTGTCGCTAAAGGGTCCCTGCCAGAATGGTATGGAGTGACCAATCTGAGCGTGAGAATGGGTTCGGACCGACTTTGTTTCACGCAAAAACATAAGGAAAAGTTCAGAAAAACATTTCTGAAGCTATAAATCGAATTCCTAATTTTTTGGAAATTTGAACCCCTGAATTTCAGGGAGCAAAGAACACTGTGTGGTACGGACGCGGCGAACAAGTACACAATTGTGTCATTTCCCTAAAATTCAGGAATCGCGCAAAATTCAAAAGATTTTTAAAACTGTCTTCCTGGCAGGGGACACTTTAACAATAAGTTCACACAGAACAACACAACAGAAGTCTCTCACAATCAGACAATTCATTTCGTCAGAAAATCGCATTCTTCTTCCGCCAAGCAATCAAACACGCATGCACTGCAAAAACAACTTTTTCGCGCACTGATTATTCAGGTACCTTCATTATAAAGGCGATTGATAGGTCAGAATGAAGACGAATCACTTTATTGATAGCATTCGAAGTGAATTTTAATTAGTACTTGTTTCGCAGACTGCAGTGCCCGTGGTTCTTTCTTATCTTCCTCTTGGAGCAATCATGGCTGCCCCAGCAACAGGAATTGACATGGGCCCTGCCGGAAATATTCTCATGGTAAGGAAGGTCCTATTACGTTCGAGTACCAAGCAGCGACAGATTCCCATACCCGGAAATTCGAAAAACTGTATGTTAATGATTTCAAACTACTGAATTTTATCTTCGCTTCATGCGTAGATGAGTAAACTAACGGCGTTCGAAAACCTTCTAAATTCACCTTCCGTCCGAACTTTGGTGCATCGCTCACTTATTTCCAGAATGTCACTTTCGAATGCGAATTTCAGCGCTGTGTGATTGCATAACGAGGAATTGACAAAAAAACCTTACAAGATCTTTCTACGCCGTAATTTATCAATTTTTTTATTCTGAAATACATATTCTGAAGAAAATCCGTCAATTAGTTTTGACTAGTCATTCATCACTTCGGATGTAACGCGAATTTAGAAGGAAACAAAAAAATTCACGTGTGGGGAATTTTCCGATCTTGAGCGCTTGAAAATCAAGTACATCCGAACTTTTGCAAAGTGTTCCGTTAAGACGAGTGTATTGTAATATCCGAACATGCCTGGACAAGGTTGTATTACCGAGGGGCTGGGACCCGGGTGCCGCGGTTTTTGTGTGTTGGTGTGCCGCGCGGCCCCGACTACCAACATATTGCTTTTTTTGGTGAATAAAGCTTTTAGACCTTTCTAGAACAAAACATGTGAATAAATTCAACATTCCATAGTACTTGACTCCTTGACATTTTTTCGATTCTTAAACTTTTTTTACATTTTCGTGCTTGGGAGCATCATATTTTCATATGTATAGACCAGACCATACACAATCGGTTCTGGGGTCTAATTATGGCATTATATAAAAGTGCTAAAAAGCGCTTATATGGTTTCTATTATTTTTCTCGAAAACTTTTCCTAGCGGGAACTCTGATTTCTTATGCAAAACGTATACTGTTGCGTCGTGAATAAAACATAAAAAGATAAAAATTAAACAATGTCACTCTATTTTACAAAATGCATTTGAGTGTTCAAAACGTCGATTTTCTCGGGATGTTGAAGCCATTCAACTATCTCTTACAATAGATACGGTAGTCGGGGCAGCGGGGCACACCAACACACAAAAACCGCGGCACCCAGGTCCCTTGGATGTGCCTTGTCCGGGACGGCCCCTTCTGCTCGTTGGTAACAACAAACGCGTCTTAATCCTTCAACATACCTATCGGGCAAAATATACACATTCTTTCTCACGCAGTCCCAGAGCTCGTGAAGTTGTGAAAATTGGCCTACTGATTGTTGTAGATGATAACGGCAACATTCCCACCGCTGGATCCGATTATTCTCATTGCGAGTGTGAAACTCTTCCGTACAGTGTTGACGAAGTCCTTCCGAAGAGCCATTTCCCATCAGAACACAACCCCGCAGAATATCCACTGAGTATGTATTTCACGGACATTTCAATTACTTCTGAACAATTAAGAGGAAGTCTGCTCGGCGCTTCAGGTAGAAACATGGAATCGAATTCCCGTTTCCTACGCCCTCGAGCAATGTAATCACTGTGTAATCACTCTCCTTATAGAGCGCTCTGTCAATAGGCTCGACGGTCGGAATGCGCTCTATTCACCTACAATCAACGTGTAAGAGAAGAGAGACAAAAGTGGGTAGGAGAGCCCAGAAAGCTAGAGATATCTATGGTGCGTACTGACGTGCGGAAGTGTAGTCGAGAAATTCATATCGCAAACTTTACAATGCGTTGGCCATGGATACGTTTTGCACAAAACATTGAATGGCCGTCACTTGCGTGTATGCGAGTCCTAAATTGAACTATCGAAAACAAAGTTAAAGCAAAAGATATAGCTCGAGCTCCATTACTGCGACTCTGCCAGGACAGACTTGGCCTACCCGTCATTCGGTATTATCCCTAAGACCGTGGGCTTCCGGGTCAACATGTTAGGTTGAGGCATAATTCTTGCACCAAACGATTTTAAACTTATATATGAATTTCTCCCCAAAAAAACGATTTTAGAGCTATGAATTTCTCCCCGAACTGTTGACTCACAGCAAAATAACTGCCGCTGTACAATCTGCCATTCATTTTACAGATTATATCCGCCACAAAGACAATCGCATTCAGCTCATTATTCTGGGCGCTCGCGGTCTCGCTGATCTCCTTGCAGCTGATGCATAAAACTCGGCTTAATAGGAAATATATCTCGGCTTAGAAGGAAATATAATATAATAATAATTTTCTACCCTTACGGGCAAATTATGTAAGACGGTGAAAGAGTGAGGGAGTCCAGACGCAGCAGGACACAAAATTAATATGAATATTAGAATTAAATCTTTAATGGAAAGGCAATAGATAATAAGACAATAATACTTGGTGCTTGAAGCTAGAAGGTAGGGGGAATGGGGAGTGAGGAAGGAAGGGACAGGGGGGCGTCGACTATCCCGGTGGTAGCCCATCCCAGAAGTCAGCGATTCTTGCGGGTGGCCAGGCCGCGTGAGTGCGAGTGCCGCTGTCGAAACTGATTCAGGTGTACCACTGGGACAGGGGGGGAATGTACCAGTGGCCTTCCTTTCCTTCCTCGTCTCACCGATAATACCTACATCAGAAACTTCTTCCTTGTAGTATGCAGTCAATCCCTTGTAGTATGCAGTCTTCCTTGTAGTATGCAGTCAATGCATACTGCTGTGTCTACTCGATGGCATTGCCCATAAATGATATCCACTTCCTCTACCGCTACATGTCAGTGCGATGGTAAGCATTTTCCGCGTCTAAATAAAACGTTAATACAGGAAAAAAAATCGGACTCTTCAAACGGGCATGGTTTATAGTTGTACTGATCCTCTTCGAAGTATCAGTTATGACTATATGGTGATTATTTTTCGTTTGGAATAGTTGCGACTGATAAGCAAAATGTTTATAGAGGGAAAGTAATGCATGGAACAGCAGTGGTGTATACATTTCTCCGAGCTTTCTCCGCATTGTGCCCGATTGATCTTCGGGTTCACGGGGGGCATTCTTGGCCCCCACTCACCACTCCAAGCGAGAAGCGAACTCGGCAATAAGAAATTTCCGGAAAGCACACGAGATTGTAAAACAATATTTACACTTGCAATGCAAAGGTTCCGTATCGTAAATTCCGCTTTTCATAGAAAAACAATGCTTGATATCACTTGTAGGGGCTCTCTGATTTCCTTCGCATTCCACCCCACGGAACCGGGTTACACAGAACTGACTCAAATTGCTTGCGAGAAATACGGTGTTGATCTGGAAAGCTTCCAAGATTTCTCCATCGCCATAGCCGACTATTATGCGAGTTCCTTTATCACACGAAAAAGACTAAAAAGAAATTTCAGACCCACGGAAAAACAAACTGGACTCCGATATTTGGACTCGTGGGCCTTACAGTGCTCATGGTAATTTTTAATGTAGGAAATTTGATGAAAAATAAATGGTTTGCATTATCGCAACCTGGCTCCGATTTTCAGGCTTCCTCGTTTGTATTCACATTGTGCGGATACCTCACTGTGCAAACGCTGAACATGGCGGAGCTTTTCTCCGAGCAAACTAAGCGGCTTCAATTAAACCTTCTTATCGTCCTGACTGCTCAGGTAAGTTTCCTTTTGCCACTAGAGTGTGAATTTGTTTTCCTCTCCTCTCTCCTTCACCAGACGATCGATCCATTATTACTGTACTACGGGCCAACGGGAGTCGTTGTGATTTCGCCTCTCTTTGGAGTTGACGCCTCGCTCTTTGGTGAGTGCGCAGAGCTGTCAACATAAAGAACGATTCCTCTAGAAAAAATGCCATTTCATATCTCTATTTCGAGGAAGTATAATAGAATGGTCGTAAGCATGAGAGTACAACGAACTTCGTCAACAGGAGACTGCGCCTCTGCGCTGGTCGCCCTCTACCCCGTGACGGACGCCCTCGTTGTGATTCTGTTCATGCGCGACTACAGGGAAGGAGTCGCGGGGATGCTCTCCAAGTTCTTGGTCACCTTCAAGGTATTTTTTATTGTATTCCTACGATATTAATCGCCGTCTCCAGCTTCGAAAGGCCCCCGTTCCGGAAGCATCGTCAGTTTGGGCCACTTCTGCTGCAGTCGCTGTGATCTGAATGGATTAGCAAAAACTGCTTATCAGTAACTTCGCATATTTACTAATTTTCGTAACTCTGGACTAAAAATACCGTAGTGTTTGTGGGTATCTTCTTTGAAATGGCCCGAAATGAAGTGCCAGAACGTTCGCATGCTCGACGAACGCAGCAAGTCGGAGGTTTAGTCAGAGTAATCTTTGTGGATTCATTTTTCTCATTTTTAGACGCTTTGAACACTTGTTACGCTTCCAAGAAACTGTATTTTTACCGATTTCGGACCATTATACCACCCTCACCTTCAAAATTGCACCTAATGTCTACAAAAATAAACATGCTTTCCTTGTTCGATGAGCTGGTCGCCTAAATCACTTAGCCATGACATATTTTCTCGGTGTGGTATACCTGCTGACGGTAGCGCGACGTTCATGTCTGTGCTTATCTGATTGAAAATGCCTAATAACAACTTCGGTTCCTTGTTAGAGTGAGGGGTCTGTTATCGTATTTCAACTTAATGTGGCATAACAACTGATCATAAGACACTTGAACGCTGAATATTGTTGGCGTGATTAGAAAATAACAAAAGTCTGTTCCTTGTTGTATACAAAAGTCTGTCCCTGCATCTTTAAGCAGCTCAAATTCGCAAGAAAAGCAACAAGTACGTCTGTTAACGATGGATACCGTCGTCAGTTACGCACTCACACTAGCCTTTTATGTAGTAGTAGATGTCTACGGAGCGGGAGGTATTACTCCCGCCCGAGCCCCGGGCGCACGGGGGCAGGTGGGGAGAGAGCAAGGGGTG
>JACMIG010004064.1:0-10955 GCA_014805385.1 Levipalatum texanum
CGAAGCGCCCGTATTTTTCGTTCTACTATAATGAACGACCTATACTACATCTAGGCAAACGGCGTGGCCGCCTTTTTTCTCTCTACTAAAATTCACGTCTTTAATTTAATTTTGATATTAGCAAACTTCTTTAGTATAGATTTACTTTGAAATTAGAACATTCTGTGGCTTAATTCAACTTTGATAGTGGAAAATTTCTGGAGTGTAGTTTCTGGAGCGTAGATCTACTTGAGTTCTGATTTAAGAGAATTTTTGTGGGCCCACAGCTCACTATATATGGGCACAAAATATGCGTTAGCTAACGGAGTATATCTCCGTTATTCAAGTTAGCCAGCGAATAAACATTGTGGGCGCGAAGCTCCCATCCCCGCGCGTATACTGAATGCGCATATACTGTCCGCGCGCGAGCCGCTAGGGGGGTTTGGGGGGGGGGGCGAAGCCCCCAACTAGTTTTTATAAACATTTGTCAGATTTCATATTTATTGTCGAGAACCACATTTCGAAATTATTTTAAAAATTAATAAATTACCCCGCAATGACGATAATAATGTTGGCGCGGGCGAACCAGTTCTTTCGGCCCTTTTTCATGAAGATAAGCCCGATGCAAATGAGGATCCACACCAGCGCAATCGGAATTGTCATCTGGAAAATATATCGATGTATTCGTATTGTCGTGCGCTGGAACGTTCATTGCAGATGATAAATATAAATCCAACCAGGAAAATCGTCAAAGCAACATTGTCCTTCTGGTCGCTCGAGAAGTCGGTACGTTTGTTCACAATCATATATCTGCAACTTTACCTTTACATATTCTTGATCACCACAATGCGGAGCATTTCCACGAGACCGCGGGACAGTGCATCTTTTGATCTACCGACGCAGGGATTCCGCTTCGCGCTCCGCATCAGAGCAAAAACGGTAATAAATCAGCGGTAGATCAAGTGCTACAGTATCCCACGGTACCGTAGGAATACGGGTTTTGGTTCCCGGCAATATTAGACCCACTTGAAAAACTGCTCTCCCGCCGAAACAGCGTCATCATAAGTAATCTCGTCCGATATATTGAAAGCGGCTTCATCGCATGTATAGTTGTATTGGACCTGAAGCAGGAGCATGAATACAAATAAGGAAAAAAATCATTAATATGCTTGGCGGGGGAAAAATTATTCGACTTTGATATTGTCAGGCACCCGGAGCGTTCTAATGATCGCGCTCGATTTGTTCGGTACATATGTAACTCAAAATGGAAAAAAGTGGATGTCCAAAAATATTCTCCGTACCGTTCGTTCCGCCGAATAAACAAATTTTATAGTCCGAAAATACATGAGCGGAGTTGGACGAAAATGACATACCGGTTTCTTCTCTTCTTGGCAGAGGCGAAAGTTGTGGCACGTCTCGGTGTTCCAACGATTCGTGCAAGTTCTCCATTTATACTCTCCCCACGTAATCGCCTTCAACAGTACGATTTAATAAATCCAATCGATATTTGGAATCGCATTAAACGATATTTGGAGTCGCATTAAAACAATAAGAAGAAGAACAATAGTTGCAAAACATTAGTTATTCTAGAAAGAGAAAAAATAAATAAATAATTGTACGCGTACAAAGACGAAGTAGATGAAGCTCCAGGCAATGGTCGCCGAATAAAGCAGTGCAATGGCTGTTGGAATCAGCGCGCACATCCAGCCGATACCTGAAGGGTCATATTGTCGGGCACCATATTCCCATGAATCGTCATTAAAACGCAGCTCCTTATATACCGCCGTCTTATAATCAGTTTGGATTAGTTCATTGAAACGGTTTTGGCGCTTAATCAGAGCGTCTGTGCAAACTGCCAAAAAGCGGCAGTAGATCAATATCAGAGCGATTCCACAATATCGTGGTAATTTGCGGCGTTTCGGAGCTCTTCTAATAGTGAAACTCTTTAGGAACTACAATTTCGCTATTTCAAAGTTGAAACAGCGTAACTTTAACATGCTGATGGACACTGTTGAGAAAGGAACTTGTAGGGGAATTCAGCAGTACCTTTTCCAATGGGTACGTACATGCCGAATGCAACGATCGACTTGCGCTGAGTGAACTGGCCTGAAAAAACAAGAATGTTCATTTCTGGGTTTAGCGCAAATAGCGAGCCTGCTAACCGCAGTAAGTTCTGCTCACCAATGACAGATTCCATGTAGACGGCAGGAATACCGAAGAAGAATGCCCACGTCAGGTACGCCACGAGATAGGCCGCTGAAACATCATCGGAAGATTTTATTAATTTAAAAACTAAGTCTGAATGAGCAAAAACATACCGTTTACTAAATATAAAAATATATACCTCCATTATTCGTATATGCCGCCATTGGAAAGAGCCAAAGGTTGCCGTATCCAATGGTGCCGCTGATACGCGTCAGCATGTGCTGAAGAATTAAGCATTCCGATTTGATCCTACTCTACGCTAAACGCAGTCACGACCTCACAATCAGTTCATACTTTTACTGTCTAGTCTTATTGTTAGTTCCTGCGTTTAGAGATGGAATCTAACAATAAGTTACTGCGTTTAGCGTCAATCTTTTTTCCGACGTTTAGCCACGGAATGTTAGTTACTGCGTTTAGCGTGTAACATTATTTCCTGCATTTAGCGCCTAAGCTTAATTACTGCGTTTAGCGCGTGCTAATCAGCATACCATCATCCACGAGATGGGAGCCGTTGCCTCGCAAGCTTCGTCGGAATCAAACTTCGGAAGTCCGCCGCGCGTCCATTTTCCCGTGTATTTAGGCTCGACGACTAAAAGATACGGTAGCAATGGGAAACGTCGCCATCGACGTGGTGTCCTCACACCATCACAAGACGACATTTACTAATTTCGTTCATTATTCACAAATTAGCATGCGTTATTTAGCAGACGCTGTCTGCCAGACATGATTGCATCGATCCGAAAATTAGCATGCGTGGTTTAATTGATTTGTCTCGAATTTTCCTGTGATGACGTAAAAATCGTGAGCGAAAATGTGAGGTAAAAGTCGCAGGGAAAATAACAATAAGGCGAAGTCAAGTCCGCGTCCATTTCTCGGTCCACGCTTATCGCAGAGGTCGCCGTTGTTCGTCTATTTAACAATAATTACCGGGAGTGGATGCGCGCCTGCGGCCCTTTCTGACTTTGCCCGAACCCGATGGCGTGCTGGCAATGCTGCGACCGCGCCGCGCATCGCCCTCAAAAATCTCCATAGACTATTGTCTTTGGGGAATACCGCAGCGAAGGATACACAATCAATAAGTCAATCAATAATTTATTTATGATGTTTAAAGTTCAATAAAGGTTATTCTATTTACCTTGCCACTGTCCGCGACCGAGGACTTGGGGTAGAGCTCCGAGAGCTCGACCATCTCAACGAAGAGAAGCAGAAGAAGGAAGAGGCGACTTCACTCGACGGGAGGCAGACAAGAAGACTGGATGGTGGACGCAAATTGAAGAAGTCTGGTGAGTCTCGACATAAACTGCCCATTTATCCACGCTTGCAAACGACTTTATTAACATGACCTTTTGAATCGATCGACTTCCGCGGATGCAAAAGTTCCCTTACTTCGAAATTAGGCAAACGTTGCCAGTTGAGATGAATAAGTTCTGAAGAGTCCAATGCTGCAGGGTGATTTTGGCATAAATAGACACTTTGCTCAAAAGGGTAAATTTCCTAACATTAAAAATAGTAGTACACAACTCTTCGGTAACACTAGAAGTGTTCACAAACTTTGAATGATCTTGATATAATTATTATGTTTTTATTGTCATCGCACATGAAGGGTTCCTCCCTCGACACCCGTGTCATCTCTGGCGTGTTATCTCGCACGTGGGTACATTCCCTCTCCCTTTCTCGCCTTCCCATCGCTTTAGTGACTCTCCTTCCCCCCTCCTCCCACACTCACTCTGAGACCATGAGAAGCGAGTAATACGTCCGTATTTTGATCGCGCTGAAGTCCGTAAATTCTAATTGCCGTTTCCGTGGATAAGACCCCCTTGAGATTTTACGGATTTGAATTAAGGCCATGACCTCTGCAATGATCCCCGCTCCGGATCCGTGTCTCGTCTGTGGAGGCCGCGGGGATGGAGGGCACTTCGGCATTCGAGCTGCATGTCGGTGGGTATTATCCTGTTTCTGCGTTTATATCATTGATTGACGACTGGGTTCAACTCTGGTCGCTTGAAGGCGTATCAATTATCTAATTGTAAGCTCCCATTTTTCACTACTGCTCAGAAATACAGAATATGTGGCAGACTTCTTGAAATGGCACAAATATCTATCGCCCCGTCCGTGCGGTTCTTTGATTCTTTGGTTCTTCGGTTTACACACACGAAGCATGCAATTGCGTAGAGTGAACTTCTGGCACTGATGTCGTGATAAGGAGTGATATCACTAATGTTGATAAAAAAATCCTCTCTACCGTCGAGATTCTCTCTTTTTTTCTCATGTTTCGCTGGTAAAAGACTATGGCAAAAGGAGAGGGTCCAGACAGTTCAGGGACGAATTCGTTCAAGATCTCTTTGCTTGCAGTGCCTGCACGGCCTTCTTCCGTCGTACAGTTGCGCTGTCGAAGGTGTACGCGTGCGAGAACGATGGGAAGTGCCCGATTGAACACAGTGAGTATTTTCTGCGAACCAAGCTAGGGTTTGAGAGCCACGATTGAGCGCAAATTGGCCTTACACCGTGGAAATTTGAATCACGGTGGTTTTTGACCCCGTTGGGTGCACTTTTTCCTCGCACTTCACGAGAAACTCCATTCCTTAGAGTGCGTGGGATTTCCTGAATCTATCTAGTCTGACGGGTGCAAATTCTCATGGTCCCACGAAATTGATTGACCATGAAATTTCCAGCAATTCGCCGCCTCTGTCGTGGATGCCGCTTCAAGAAATGCATCGAGGCCGGGATGCAGCCAAATTGTTCGCTAATTTCGGCATTTTCAAAATAGTGTCGTAAATTCCATCAGTTGGAGACAACTCTTGATGAAATTATTTTTAGTAGTACAGCGCCGCCCGGACACGCGCAACTCCGATTCGAGCAGTGAACCAGACACCAAACCACATGTAACAGAGGGGGGTGGGGTCGTCATAGCCTAGTGGTAGTGAGCCATACTCGTAGGGTAACAGACGGGGGTTCGAATACTCCCATCAGTTCCACTTCGTATCCGAAGATGCCGCTCTGCCAATGCTACGACGTCTTCAACTGCATTACGCCCAGTTGAATGCGGTGCGGAGGATCGTCCACAACGATGGGAACGTGGGTAAATCTCTATGACTTATGTTAGACAGAGCAAAGCCATTAGCATCTACACCGTAAGAAACTTTATTTTATTATTTCGTATTTTCAAGATTGTTAATCTTGTAACCGATTCCAGTCTCATACGGGTTTTTCTAACACCCTATCTACAGAGGTCTAAAATAATCCACTGCATTCTTTTTCCATACTGGCCGATTGAATAGAATTTGTAATATGGCTTTTTTAAAAGCCAAAATTAAAATTAAGTGTGACCACAAAGGTCTCGAACAGAATGATCGGAATACTGTAGACGCGCGAGCGTCGTCCCATGAAGATTCATGATCTCGCTGCGGTAAATGTGAAGGAAGTTCCGATCCTGGCGGAATTCCTGCGAGGATCTTTCCCCGAGTTGGAAGAAGTCGAGCCGGAACAGAGGGTTTGTACAAAAGTTATTACTTTTTGAAGGTCGATGAAAAATGGAAAATAATGATGCAAAGTAAAATGAACACAATTTACAGTCACTGATGTTCCATCTATTCTTCAATCCTTTATTGCTGCTGGAAAATGCTTACCGTTCTTCGCAAACAAGCACTCTGTCCAAGATAGTGTGCACGAACGGGGATTATATTGATTCTGGTATGCTTTTATATAATTTTTAAATAAAATTTAAAACCTTATATTCAGATAACATTCCCACTTTCTTCACAACTCGCAAAAATAATCGGCCCGTAAACACACATCAGGCTGTACAGTGAGTTTTGATATATTTTTTATTTAAAAATAGTAAATTTTCAATTCCAGAACGTTCGCGCACCGCTTTACCTATTTCACGGAGCGAATCACTACTCCGTTTAGAGACTGGTCAATCGACGAGCACGAAATGCTCGCGATGGCAACATTGATGTTGTGGGACCAAGGTTGAAATGGGTCTCGAAAATCAAATACCGATATTTTTCAGACCAAGAAAGGTTCACGTTGTCGACAGTCAAAATTGCCGAACGAGTTCGTGAGAAGCTCCTAGCCGAACTTCTCTTCTATTATCGTAGAGTCAAGAAGTGAGTGCAATGGAATATATTTGCGTTTCGAATTATTGTACAGCACCACAGAACTTCAAATTTCCCGTTCCGCTTGCGGAACTTCCACTTCCCATATCTCAGCGCTAATATGGAATCTATGGCTGATTTTTTCCATACTTCGGTTGGAATCCAGGATCAACTAGCACGCCAAATTTCAGCCATTGATACCTTTTCTACTGAAAGATACAGAGGTGAACTCTTTGCTAACAGGCACACGACTTTTAGAAGTACTGTGGTGTTGCACAATAGAAGTTACACTGTATTTTCCACACCGAATGTTCCCTGATCGCCATCGGCAAAAATAAGCTGTATAAAAGCCGAAACACCGCCCATTTTAGCGACGGGCGAATCAGTTCCACTGGGTCCAAAATATTCCACTTCCAAACCCTACGTCCACATCCTAATCGCTTCCTTCAGTTTCCCCGACCCTGCACTGCGACTTGCACAAACTCTCCTGCTCCTCGTGCCCATTCGGCGATCAGCGAATCGAATCACGGATGACATCGATGTTAGCGCTGTATTCAACATCTACCGCGTTGATTCGCTCAATTTTGACGCTATCAATATCGATCGATAATAATAAGTATTGATTTTATTTGTGTGAGCCCATATCCGCCTGGGAAAGCAGCCAGACCAGGTTGACAATGTGGAATGTGGCGAAGATCACGAAGATGGTAACGTTGGAATTGGCGAATTGTGTGAGGACCTGCTCCAGCCAGCCTTTGAACAGGTGCAAGCGGTCTTTTTCGCCCTCTTGTCTGCAAAACTTAATTTTATCACGCTTTTATTTCAATTTCCTGATATGAAGAATCATGATTGCTGAATTAAGTTTTTTGTGTTCTAGCAAGCATCAGCAAATAGAAAAGAATGAATATTTATCAACAGTATACTTCAAGCGATCGCGAAGTGGAAGCTAATAGGCTTCCGGTTCGCGATCGCTAAAAGTAAACTATATCGCAAACTAACACTCTGCATACGCGCCGGATTACGGAATGATAGGCGGCGCAGGCTGCGCGTTGCCCGAGGAGAGCGACAACGGCGACTGTGATAATGACGATCTCGATGATGACGTACCAGCCTGCAGGATGCATGATCGATATAGAATGAATAGGTAGGAGCAACTTTTATACTATCTTCTCTGATTACTTCATTGGCTCAAAGGAAAATACTATTGTGTCAGCGTTTGCTGAACGGAAAAGTATCATGTTGCAATCTTCAGGCATACGGATTCGTAGTTTCGATTTGAGAAACCCTTATGAGAAACAGTCTGTGGTGGTTCCTCACCCAGAATAGGGATCGTGTCCGACTTGGCGATGGAGTCGGCGAGGATGCCCACGATCACCATCATCGACATCATAGTTGCGAGTCCCAGGCCGACGGCGTTATTAACCATGTCCGTCGCACCGCCGAAGAAAAGGCCTGAGTTCGCTTTGCATTGGATAAAAGTAACGGCAAAGTTGTTTGATCTTTAAAAACAGTGTCCACAATCCTAGCATCGTGAAGAGATGCTTTTGGCGCGTTACCGATTAGAATGAGTGATCCAATGACGAATGTCGGAGTGATGACGAGGCCAAGCCAGAACTGGGGACGGCGCGAGAGGGTGATGTTGAAGAAAAGCTGAACGTATCGTTTAGAGCAGATATAAAGTACAACAACGGTTTCTTACCAATCCCATATTGAAGTCGGGGTCGATGTCCGGCTGATACATGGTATTGTGACAGCTGATTGACCATTCTGCCGTGTCCTGATATTAAATGTGCTTCTTTTGTTCTTTTGAAATTGTTTCGAAAAGAAGAAGTATCAGCTCGAAGACCAATCGAAATTAAAGGACGTTGTTTTTACTCGAAATTTGAGTGAAATAACCCACATAGAGATACGCATGCTTGGTGACATAGGGCCGGAAGCTAAGTTCTTCCGAATCGTAGTTGTTGAGTATAAAGCAATAGTAACACTCCTGCTTGTCGAACGGGAACTTCGCTGACTGAATTTTTCAAGATTTCCAAATGTTCAAAACTTTGCAGCACTTTGAACTCGCAGCTAAAATAGGCCGAATATGAATAGAAAATAGTGGTGTGTCCTGTCGAATTTAGTTTTATCTGCAGCTGGTAATCCTTGGAGATCGGTTCAGCTCCGGTGCTGGAATAAATAACTTTATTTTGAATATTATAAAAACATTTATAATTCATTCAAAAATGAATACCTTTCGCAGGGATAGAATCCGGGAAACCAGATCTTGTCTCGGGTAACGAAAAGATGATCAATTCCTCCGAAATCTGTGGGATTCCAAGTTAGGCGGGGATCACGCCAGGTCTGGAATAATTCATATCCTTTCGAAAAAGATTTCAAAAGCTACCAGCATCACACCGACGAGATTTTGGTGCTGCATTTCCGGCTCAAGCTGAAAAAATGAACTTACTGTTCAGGTATTTCATGGTCAGCTTCTAAGACCCTTGCGGTAAACGTTCAAACAATTTTGCAGCTTTACCATAAAGTTGTTGAAATGAAGACGAAAAGGCATACCACACGGATCAGACGCGCATACTGCAGTCCAATGTCGATGGTCGGCTTGTCATAGGATACTCCGGAGCCTGAAAGTAGGGTTAGCAAAGATATAAGATAGGTGCAAGTAAAAGTGCATGCTAAATCTCGCATGCCTGTAAAGTGCACTATGAAGTGTAAAGCCTGTAAAGTGTAAAGTGCACAAGAGTGCAGTTTACAGGCAGGCGAGATTTACTACACCATAGTTTAGTTGCACCTATCTTATATTACAGACCCCGGGATTCGAACCCGGGACTGAATATTCGTATTCAGCGCGCTACACCACTACGCTATCAAAGTGAAACCGACCTTTGGTATTGTACGGACTGATCTCATTGTCGTATCCGGCAAAGATTTCCGCTACCAAGCGCTTGTTGTTTTCTTGAAAGGATTCTAAAAGTATTTGCAATATATCTGTAAAGTCTTAATAATTCTCACTCTGCTGAGCAGTGAGCTGCTGCCCACGAGAAGCGCTGAAGAGTAGAATCAAGGGTGAAAGCACCGCAAGTTGCCTCATTCCAGACTGAATGAAATCTGCAGATAGATATTCCGAAACCGACGGCGTCTCAGACACGAAAATATGGTTAGAAGCGAAACATATTTTATTTCTAAGCAGCGAGAATGAAACTACGGTGTACCAGTGTTCCCATGAAGGCTGAGGTAAGACACTGGACTGGACAACGTCAGCCGAAAATGTTATTATGTCGTCGAGTCTGGGGCACAAGGCCAATTACTTTCCATAGTCACCGCTTCTGGTACCGAGAAGCGAGAGAGAGTGAATGAGCTCAGAGAACTAGAGAGGACTCAGAGATGCATGGAACACGAGGAGTTCCCCCTCCTCTCCGGAAATGCAGCTGCTCGACGATTATGCATCACTAATGGAATCGAGAGGGAGAGAGACGTTCATGAGGAGCTAGAGGGTAGTCAAGGTAAGGATGCGTAGTATTTCATTCCGCAGCGGCTCAAGGACAGTATAAGCCTGAGTAAACTACAGCTTGCCAAGTTTTGATACGTAAACGAGAGGGAGAATATAAGAAGGAGATGAGTTAGATGCGAGAGCGGTAAGTTGTAAAAGCAAAGGCGTTATCCGCTTCGATCTATTGCACAGGATAGCTCCCTGTAGTTCGAAGCAAGTTGAAGAGCGCGTAAATACCAACATGATTAGATTTGATAGAGAAAAGCTGGTCATGTTCAAGTTGCAATTACATGAAACTTCGCAGAGGATCGAGGAAAGTAGAAGCCCCCGAGTGCATTCGCTCAGATTCGATTGGGACAAGTTGAAGATCGAGCACGACTACATTCACAGCAAATTCCTTCATCGTTTCGACATGTCCTACACATTTGAGTCACAGTCTTCAAGGAGACCGCAGAAACTCAAATAAACGCGCCCGATAATACAATTTGAGCGGCGAAAGCGAGGCCTGGTGTCAGACTATCAATGCACATTAGGCACGCGGCACTTGGAAGAGGAAAGTTCGTTTGACACCGGAAATGAGATTGTTCCTATCGTACCTGAAACATCAGAATGGGAATGTTTATCTGCGTCCTGTGAATAAAAGGGAGAGGTACGGAGAATGAGAGTAGACTGTCCTGTGTAGGGCAGTGAATAAAATACAAGTCGAAATGCTTGACAGTAGTCCAAACTTCCTGGTCAGCTCGGAGCACATAATGACTCGTCGCAATAACATTATACACTGGAGTTATGTGTAGATCCGCATCAAAATAGATGAGGGCATCCGTTCCTGCGGCAACTTATTCAGTACGTGAGGATAGAACCGTCATAATAACAACAAAAGTTATGGACAAGAGAGGATAACTGAACTAGTAGAGTTCTCATGAATCGCTCATTGCGAACGGGCCAAGGGATTGGGTGCGTGCAAGCAAGTGCATGAAAACAACACTGGACACATCAGAGTGTCAAAGCGGATAAACAACGAGTTGGCGCCTTGGCGTTGATGCAGGAACATTAAACTAATTGGGCTAGACAACCTGTTCGAATGTAAAGTTCTTCTTCTTCTTCTTCTTCTTCTTCTTCTTCTTCTTCTTCTTCTTCTTCTTCTTCTTCTTCTTCTTCTTCTTCTTCTTCTTCTTCTTCTTCTTCTT
>JACMIG010004065.1:0-10953 GCA_014805385.1 Levipalatum texanum
GATGGCTCATCCTTCCTCAGGTCGTCGACGAATCCGAACTCGACTTGAAGGTCGGACTGGAGCCTCACAGTGACGGAACATCCCTTCCACCCCTCTGTTCCATCGGCATCGACAGGCGGAGGCTGCGTCTTCACGGTGAAGAAATACTTCCCGGGCGATAGATCGTCTGAAATCTACCATCTCCCTTAATTCTCTTCTTCCCTTACCATCTCCGATTCTGGATGGAGAATTGTTCTGATCGAATCGGTGCCTCTGGCACGCGGCGATGTAGCGGGCGGTGCAGACGGAGGCTTTCCTGAAAGAATTCGGGGTTGGTGGTAGGTGGAGGCGGTACCAGTATCCATTAGTAGATGTCGGGTCGAAGTAGGCGCAGGGAGCGTTGATGTCTTTGGGGACAACACCACCCGACCAGTCAGTGAAGCTCGTCGTCGTGATGGGGCTGCGGATTTCGTTGTCGTGGACAAAGTACCAGGTGCCTTGGTCGAGCTCTGCTCCCAGCCAGACTACCTGACCGGCGACAGCACCTGAGTCCTTTTCAACTCCGCCTTCTCCACTATCCAACCCTTCAGCCACTCGTTCTTCCCCTTGGTCTGTACGTCAACGAGGAATGCCTTCTGGTCGGTACAGGCGTTGGCCGCCATCGGCTGTGTCAAATTGCCCATCTGGCCGTTGAATTGCATGCAGTTCTGTTGTAGCACTTCCCAGCCCTCGTCGCAAGCTCAAATGGGCCCTTTCCATATCCACTCCCACCAACTAACGCTTCCTGAACTCAACGACGTTCTCCCAGTCGTTGCTGAGGATCTCGACTCGTCCCGTGTCATTGAAGGCGACGCCATCGTATCGGATGAGGGAAACGGAGGACTGGTAGCCGGCGACGATGGCGGATGCCGTCTGTGTGTACGAGTCCACGGGGAAGTAGACCTTCTGGGCGACGGTGCAGTCTTCGGAGTGGAACTTGTAGGCGATGGAGGAAGAGAAGAGGGTGGGAGTCATGTAGAGAGCCCTCTGGAGATCTTTGCTGCCAACGGTATACATGCGCCCTTCCAAACGAGTGGCAGCCTTCTCGATTAGTCTCAAGTCGGACTGCAATGGGGGTCTCCCCTAGGTTACGTCGCCCCGTGCGCACCTGTGTCGCGTTGCAATTCCACTTAGCAGGGGCGATTCCCGTTGCCTGGAATACGTTGAGCGTGACGTAGAGATCCTTGAGCTGTTGGGAAGTAAATCGCGCGGTATAGCCGCCGCCCCTTTCTTCCGGAATTCCGGCCTGATTGTGATTATGCCGCTTATCACTTATCAGCGGGAGTACCTGGAGGAGGTTGATGACCGATCGGCGAGGCAATTCTCGGACGGTCGATCCGAATCGTCGATCTGAGCGAAGATTGTCCAGCGCAGCCCACGAGCAGACGACGCAGGAGGTGTCGGTGATGGCCGAGTTCGCGATCTGGTTGACTCGGTCGATGACGCGGCCGTACGAAAATGCAGGAGCGTCGACGAGGACGTCCGACCCTTAGTATCTTTATCTATGCGCTTCTCTTATTGTCGATCATGTAGGTTTTAATATCACACTTCTTCTACAATCTAAACTACATTTTCTGGATAGAGCCCATTTCTAATACCCGTTTTCAATTTTCAAACAGGTACACTTCTCCTTCTTCTCCCCACTCACATGTTCCGTTGTATCCCACGAGGACGATTCTGTCTATCCATTCGCTGTTTTGCGTGGTGACGTCTCGGAGAATTTCTGGGAGAACGGCAGCCAGTGCCTTCACCTGCGATACTCCTCTCTGGGTTATCTCGATGACGAAGACGAGGTCGACTTGGTAGCCATGGGAGGGAGCGGGTCCCTGGGTGGGGCAGACGGCTGAAAGGAAGCAGTAGTGGTGCAGTGGTTGTTCCGAAGCTCCCGCCCAGGTGCGAATCTCTCTCCACTATCTCTGATCTGTCAGGCAGTTAGAGAAACGTCAAAACAGTGGAGATGTAAACGGAACGAAAAAGGAACAGCCTTTCCGCCACCCATATAAATGAAGAAGAAGGGGGGGGGACTGACGGATATCGCAAAAGAATCCTGTCCATCCGCCTGTGCACTTGCATTCCTCTCCAAACTGTGATCCTCCGTTCTCGCAGGTGACTCTGCAGTGTTCTTTTCATCCGCTCCACGACAGCCTCTCTTACTTCTCGCAGTGGTCTCCGGCGTAATGGGGATGGCAGAGGCAGGTTCCGTTCGTGGTGGACACGCCTCCGTTCTTGCAGTCGGAGGGGGGCTTGACAGTAGGAGGGAGTGCCTCCATTGACACACTACAAGCAAATTTAAAAAAAAACGATAAAGGAAAAAAAGGTAAACGTACAGGTAAAGGAAGAGGTATTGTGGTGAACCAAAATGCGGCGCATTCCCACGTCCGAAAATACGGATTACGAACTGCACACGCTTGTGATCTACCGATTTCAGACCAGCTTCGTGATCAATTGAACATAGCAGTGAATGAACATGGACTATGAGTGGTAGATCACAAGCGTGCGCAGTTCGTAATCCGTATTTTCGGGCGTGGGAATGCGCCGCATTTTGGTGCACTACAATATCCTTTCAAGGCTAATGGTATGGGACCAATATACTCACAAACATTCCCCCATTCGGTGTTGTTCAAAGACTTTCTCCGGTGGTAGTACAGAGTGATCTGGTCACAACCGTTTCCGATTTCTGGCCCCACCGTTGGGTGGCCGCGGCCACCCAACCGAGCTGCACAAGGCGTCTCTCCCCCGACAACCCGCACTCACGATGGGCACACTGCACGTGATTCCCGTCCAGTGCTCCTGGCACACGCAGTAGGTTGAGTTGTCTTGGCGAGTTAGCAGGATTCCTCCGTGTCCGCATCTAGTGGGACTGGTGGGAGTGACAGTGGAAGGAGGAGCGGCGGTGGTGACGACGGGGCCCTCTGATGTGACACTCTTTCGTAATTTCTGTTGGACTTGGCTAGGAAAATGTCTGGGTCTGGACTAAGGATCCATAAAGTGAAATCAATTGTTCGCATTCACGGCCAGAATCTCCTGTTTCATTTTCAAGTAGAAGTTTGATTGCGAGTATTCCACATCTCACTCACTGAGACATTTGAAGGGGAAGGCACGGCGGAAGAGATTTCCCAAGTGGTCGACGCCCTCCACGGTCAGGGCGTAGGATCCCTCCTTGTAGCAGAACATCGCGTCGAAGTACTTCTCGAATGCGCAGCCGTATCGAGTGTCAAGCAGGCGGTTGCGGAATCGATACTAAAGGGCATTAAATGAGGTCGGGAAAAGAGGGGAGGAGAACATTGTCAGGGCCGGTGATCTCCATTGCAGTCAGCTTCCACGGACTCGGCAGGTTGTTGCCATGGAGGATGATGGAGTGGAACTTGTGGACGGTGGCGTGGTCGATGGGGAAATCGTTCCTGAAATTATTTCTCGCCCTTAATTATTTTTCCCCATTTCTCACCTGTCCCTGCCTTCGTCGATGGTGAATCCTCCCGAGATGGTGAGGGGAGTGTGGGAAGTGGCCATGACGGAGCAGTGGCCGGGTTCGAGTGAGGAAGGAACAAGAGAATAGACACCGACTGCGAGGTTACTGTAAAATGACTCCTCCACCACCCTGATCACCCTCCTTCCTCAACTCACGTGTAAGTGGCGTCGTATTCTTGTGTTTTGGTGGACAATCGTTGGCCTGGCGACCTTTCCCTGGGCATCGGAAAGCACGAAGATTGGGTGGTTCTCCGTGTCAGATTGGATGACGATTCGGAGGTCGCTCATGGTGTCATCGACGAGCATCGTGTGGGCTCGAGAGCAGTTGGCAATCATCGATATGTCGACGTAGAATCCAGACTGAAAGGTATGGTGGTGGAGGGGGTGGGAGGAGGTGGAGCGGGGAATGGAGGAGAGGGGAGGAGAGGAGTTGGATGAAGAGGATGGAAGTGATGTACTCACATCCGTCTGCCACTGCTCCGGGTCTACGGACGGGTTCTCCTCCTGGCAGATGGCTGAAAAGGAGAGGCGAAGGTGGATGAGGGATACGGAGATCACTTACGGAACTCGCAGAACTGCCCCGTGTATCCCGCCCTTTCGCAGCTCTTCGTGATTGGAAGTGAAACCGCCAGCGACTGAAACTTCCTTCCTTTCTATGTATCCAATGTCGTATTCTAATTTTTCGCATTGTCTACTGGTACGTTAAAGAAGGACCGGCAGCAACTTTGGAGGTGTCGCAAACTTAGCACGTACTGTACGACCGCTCAGCGCACAGTTCGTGTGGGGACAAGAGCTTTCTTTGGGATTTGATAATTCTACTTTTTACAACCTCGCCTACGTCAGTCTACAACCGACCACAAGGTTGCTGCCTGTCCTTCTTTAAGTAACACCCTCGGTAGAAGCCCTCCCACCTGTCTCCTCTCAGCGTTTCTCTTCCTTCGGGCGTGTTCATTGGCGTGTTCCTGTAAGAGGAGTTTCCTTCCTCCACCATCAATACCCCATCTCTCTTCCTCACCTCGTTATTCCCATACTTGTAGGCGACCTCGGCGAAGTCGTCCAAGTACTTCACGTCGGCATCCAGATTCCAGCTGTTGAATACTGCAAAAGGCGCATTGGTGGAGACTAGGGAGAAGAAGAAAGCAAGGGGAGAGGGATGTACCAACCCTGAGCCGCCGGATGCGTGAACTGGCCGTGAACGACGACGCAGGCGGCGGCTAAGGCCACCACCAGCAGGCCACGCATGGCTCCTGCAATGGGAAGTTGAGGGAAGAAGAAGGGAAAGCAGAGGGATAATGGGTGACGAGTATTGTAGGGAGGGAGGGTCGGTCCGTATATATATGTCGACGTGCCACTGATTCTCGTTATCTGGGGTGGAGCCTCCTCCCCCTCGCGAATCCCTCCGCCCATCAATTAGGTCATAAAGATACCCGCCTTGTCTGCGACAGAGCATGGAATATGTTTCGCACATGTCACATTCTGGAAAGCTTCATTGATCTATGTACTCGTTCTTTATAACCTAATCGCCTGAACAACTTTATTATCCTTTTCATATCTGTATAAATGTGGTATGCATCTCATATGATAAAAGTCAGTGGATTCGGAGCAACCCATTCATTGGTGCTTTCACTGTTAATAAACCCAAAACTCTGATTAGTAAATGCCAAGATACTCCTACCTATATAAGCTCTCCCAATGTTGTTGAACGGGTGAACGCTCGGTCCAAATTGACCAACAACATCAAGGATGAACTTTTTGGGTCTACTGCCCTAAATGTGATTTTTTGGAATAGGTGGAATGAAGGACCCCTTTAAGGGTCCTTCATTCCTCACGGACTTGAATCTATGGACTTCTCGACTGATCAATGTGCGAAATGTGGAAAATGTTGTGCAGAATGGTGTCTCGATTCCTGGGAGACGGTCAGAGAAAGCGAGGGAGAATTGAACCGAGGAGAGTCTCGTTCCTCTTATCACAGGCAATAAATGAAGTAGTGCAATTGCTCCACTGGGCATCTTATCTTCAACAGCCATGACGAGTTGGGGACAATGGAAATAGGTTTGCCCCTAGTTCGAAGTTCGGGATACACGCCATCGTGGATAGGAACTCCCACGCCTCCGCCCTTAAACTTTTGCAACCATGAAACTCACAAGTTCAGAATCTTGCAGTGTATTCATGGTTTGTCAGTCGAAGCAGTAGTAGGAGTAGTCGCTGGGTATTTGCTGGCAGAGCTACCGTAATCCAGACCCAAAGGAATAATATAAATTATGGGTATTAAGGATACCGTATTCCAACAGAGAAAGAAGAAGGAAGCGGGATACGGTATCTCATAACAGGGGTTACTGTGGGGGATCTGACGGGACGTTTCTGTGGAACAACGTAATTCAGACCCGAATAAATAATAAGAATAGGGTAGGGGTTAAGAATACCGTATTCAGCAGAAAAAGGAGAAGAAAGAGGGAAACGGTATTGTGTTGATGTCAAAGCGGTTCCTTTTCGCGTTCCGTTTACACATGTGTGCGTACCATTTGAGAGCGCGCACAATCGCTTTTTATTATGGACTTTCTGCGGAGCTACCGTAATGGAGAATTTGCCTACCTACCGTAATCCTGACTTGAGAAGATCAATAAGAAGCCAGCGTAGCATATTGAAGATTGCATAAGGAGAATCGGCTACCGCAGGGCCAGAACAGTAGATTATGGGAATGAGTTTTTGTTCCCGTGCGGTAATTATGTAAAACAATGGATGTGCATATGTGAAAAGGGCTGGCAATAACCCGTATACATTTTGCGACTAGAAAAAGCGCACAAGGAGTGGGCGAGACTGAGGCCACGTCGCTGATAACATAAAAATGTACCCATCCTTCCACTATCCATTATACGACTATTCCTCTCGTATCCTCCGTCTCCACGATTCTACCGTCCCATTTAGCAGAGTACGTGAAAATGAAGAGTGGCTGACAGGTAAAGGCGAATATATTGTTTTTATATGGTGACGCGTTTGGATCGCCGATAATATTATTGGCAGAATTCATCCGAAGTATCTAGCGTTTCTCCATATTTCTAATCTCTCGCAGATGAGAGACAAGACCAGTGGAGAGAGTCGAGACGATTTCGGATGAATTCTTCCAACACTAATGTCATCATTCCGTCATCTATCGCGCATCTGCAGTACAAAGACAGGCTGCGTTCAATCGAAAACGCCTCCTTCCCAGTAGCTTAGCCCTCCCTTTGGTTCCGCAATCTTCGCTCTCTATTCTCATATTCAGATGTGGACAGGAGTGCTACTGGTCGTTCTGGCAGTCACCGGCCATGCCGACCCGACGAATGCGCCGATTACCGGGTTAGCTGCGATTAAAACTTTGAGAGAACTGCAACCAGCAGGACTAAGCGATCACAAAGTTAATCATTGCAGCTGCGGCCAGACGCTCGTCCAGCCCAATCTCTCCACGGAGCGTTCAGTCGGTGGACAGACGGCCGTACCGTACTCGTGGCCGTGGCAGGTCGTCTTGTGCAAGACGGGATGGTGAGGTATCACACACATGTTTTTCACTGCAAAATTGAAAATGGGGGTAAACTCCTGTTTGAGATATGTAAATTTCTACCATTGGATATCCGATATCGAAAAGCTTGGTCTCTTGCCTCTTTCTTCATCGGATGATTCAAGGTTTTATCTCATCCGAATTGAGCCATTCTTATCCAAGATGCACATGACGAGACGATCAGGTGTAAATATATTATAGGACGATATTTTATGCCTTTGGCAGGTTCGGTGGCTGCAAGCTCGAATGCGGTGCCTCAGTGATCGATAACAGATGGGTCATGGTCGCTGCGCAGTGCGTCTACGATGACCAGAACACCCAACACTACCAGATCAAGGCAGCCGTCTACAAGGAAGATGCCACGTGAGTAGCCACTTTCACTTAGTAGAAAGAGAGAGAGAACAAACACCAGCCTTACTATGCTTCTATTATCGGGGCCCACAACATTGCAAAAAACCCCGTTCCATGAATATTACCGGTGGGTTAGTGGATCAAGTTGTAGTGGTCGCCTTTGGGCCGCTGGCCAATTTGATCCAGTAACCGCAGGCAATATACCTGGAATGGTCTTAGGCAATGTTGTGGGCCGCCCCATTAATAGGCGCTGCGGATAGTCGGATAGAAACTAGGTAAAAGAGCGAGTCGGGTGGCTGGGATTATATAAAAATCATCTAAGGAACGAATCTGGCGAACAAATTTCGAATGTGAAATCAATCAAGCTGCATCCAAATTACGACTGGACCACTTTGAAGTACGATATCGCTCTGATTGAGCTTGCAACACCTCTCAAGTACTCGGACCACGTCCAGGTTTGTATTCATCTGTTCTACCATCTTCCATATTCCACAGCCAATCTGCCTGCCGACTGATGATTCCGCCGTTATTGCCGAACCCAACTCAGCCTACTTGACCGGATGGGGACCGACCACTGGTTCGTGGTAGTTTAGTTACAGTAATTTATTGGTTTAGATCCTTTTCACTAATTCTCTAATTTAACGTTTTAATGATACGGACCAGGGGTGTTCAAAAAATATTTTCCAAAAAAAATCAAAAAAACTTTTTTTTTGGTTTTCAAGCTCCAAAAAAAATCAAAAAACATTTTTTTTGGTTTCAAAATACCAAAAAAAATCAAAAAATTTCAAAAAATAAAAATTCCTTATTTTTCGATGCTAGTTGCTTTTTCGTCGAGATAGTCGCAAAATTTTCTTTCGAAACGTATCATCAATCGAATTTTGAATAATTATACCAACATAACAACAAAAAGTCTATGAAAACACCTTAGAAAAGGCGCCAGAATAAGAAAAATATGAAGGAAACAAATTTCAGTAGTGCTAACTTTGATGATTTTTTGAAATTTTTTGGTAAAAAACCAAAAAAACCAAAAAATCAAAAAATCAAAAAAACAAAAAATGAACACCCCTGTTACAGTGTTTCCTGTAAGCACACCAAAAGCAGCCAGTTGAAACTACTGGCTGGTTTTGATGTGCATACAGCGCTTCATTTGATTGTCGTTTGGCCCCCGCTAATTCTCAAAAATAGCGATCTTTCAGCTGGCTTGTTTGGCAGTCGTCTTACTGGAGCAGAAGGGGAATTCGCAGCGTCCCTGGTCACCTCTTCTATGGCAGTTCAAAAGAACTGCTCAACATCAAGAAACCTCGTGTGACCGTCTATCAGAAATGGACAGCGGTCAGTGGAAGGACGGAAGAGAGGGGGAAGTATTTGAGAGGAGGAGGGGAAGTACATAGGTGAAGGAAGAGGTGATGAGGAGCTTTGCTGAGTTTTATGCTTGAACGTGCTTGGTTGATTGGTAGGCGAGATGCGATGGGTTAGTGTCATGGCTTCTTTGAAGTCGTCGATCCGGTGCTTTGACGTATTCTCTATGCGATTAGCGTACCTTCGGTATACTAAGTATCCGGCGACCGGCCCAGAATATTCGAAGTCCCTTACGCTTTGCAGCTATACGGCAAGACCTTCGGTATCAAGGAAGGCGCGCAGAATACCCTCGTAACATCCGATCTCGCCATGGTCCAGGAACTGTTCGCCAAACAATTCGACAACTTTTACTCCCGCAAGGTCAGTGTCATGAGGAGAGAGAGTGACGAGGTCTTCAGGCCACTGTCGTGGGCTCGAACGTCGACAAGGATCCGCGTGCTACTCTGTTCACATCGAGGGGTGCTCGATGGAAGAGACTCCGGGCCATCTCTGCTCCCTCATTCTCCGTCAATGTTCTAAAGAAGGTGTGGGTGGCTGCTTGATAAGATGGATTCCAATATCTTCGAACTACGCAGAAAAAAGCAAAGTAGAGGTATTATCCGGTATTCGCAGATTCGCCCCGTCGTGGAGGAATCCGTGCGCAACATGCTCTCCATCATCGAGGAGAGGCACGCCGACGAACAGCCATTCAATATTCATGAGTGAGTCTTCTGATTTCATCCTCTTGCCCCTAAGCTTTTCGACTCCTAATTTCATATTCCGCATTCGTGTCTAATCTGAAAGAAATTCATTCCTCGCCATGTCCTGATCTAACTCCACCACTCTCGCAGTCTCTCTCTGCAGGCTCTACATGGAATATACAATGGACACGATTGGGCGCCTCGTGTTGGGGCAGAAGGAATCCAAATATTTCGCCAATCCTCGAGTGGAAGTCGCTAAGGCGGTGAGTTTTCAGTCTTCCTTCGTCCCATCATTTTTGCTCCAGCACTTCATGCGTGACCTCGACAGCTTGGTCATCCACATCAGCAACGTGCTTCCTTTCCTCGGCAGCCCGGCCTTCTACCTCGTAAGGAAGGCAGGCGGGAAGCTGTCGCGGTCAATCACTCAGCTCATGGGAGAGATGGAAGCAGTCGTTATGGAGAGGGTACGGATGAGGGTAAGTATCACACACAGCCTATTGTCGTCGGATACGGAATGGCCGCTCATCCCTACGATCTCTCTCCATTGTTTTAAATCGTTTCTCTAAACGCCAGACAACATGAGAACAGTGGAGAGAGATCGTAGGGCGATGAGCGTACATTCCGCATGGTTAATTCCGCCGGCACTTCTAAACTTCAGTGCAACCTCCCTCTCCATCTCTAATCAACCTTTATTCCAGGAGCAGAACCCCGATGGTGCCTCGGACGACGGTGGCCAGGACTTCCTTGACATCTTCCTGGACACTGCAGCCGAGAACGTCCACGACAACACCCACTTCAACTTGTCCAAGAGCGCCGTCGAGAAGGCGATGACAGTCGACGAGGTCATCGCGCAGGCTGTCGTCTTCCTTCTTGCTGGTATTATATATTCTCCCTCTATTATGGTGGTGCTAAAGCTGTTCCTTTTCGAGTTCCGATTACACCTGTGTGCGTGAGATCTGAAATGGAACGCAAGTGGGTGTAACCGGAACGCGAAAAAAAGAACAGCGTTGGCACCACCACAATACCCTTTTCTCTCCTTCCCCTCCACCTTTTCTTCTCCTATTTCCTTCACATAACCCTCATCTTCTTCCCCACTTCTTCTCCTCTACCCCCCTCCATGCCCGATGTCAGGCTTCGACACCACCGCCAATGCCCTCGGCTACACGTCTTGGATGCTGTCCAAGCACCCCGAGGTCCTGGCAGCGTGCCAGGCAGAAGTGGACGAGGTGTGCACGGAAGAGGACATCTCCTACGAGGACCTCACCAATCTGCGATACCTCGAGGCGACCTGCAAGGAGACCCTCCGCTTCTATCCCCTTGCAGCATTGTGAGTAGGGTTGGAATAGGCAGATGGCTAGACTAGCGGAAGAATGGCAGTCTTGCTACTCTACACATCCGATGCCTAGCTGATTGCCTAGTTTCGCCTAGTTTCGACCAGGTTGCCTAGCTTCGCCTAGGTTCGCCTACCTGGCTGCCTAGGCTCGCCCACTGGGCGCCTAGTTTCGCCCAGGTTGCCTAGTTCCGCCCACCAAAATGCCTAGT
>JACMIG010004066.1:0-10951 GCA_014805385.1 Levipalatum texanum
GGGCCCCCGGGGCCAATACCGCGTGACGGGCCACCCCCAATGCCCCGGGGTGTATGGGGCCCGGGCTGGCAAAACGCGGCCGCTCTACACCCCCCCCCCCTCCCCCGTTCAACTCTTGTCAGCGGGTGCAATCGATCGATTGGGGGGCGACTCCTAGCCTATTCCCCTACCTCCCTCCCCCCTCTGCCACCACGACCACTGGCCTAATACCGCGCCTCTCGTCTCGGATTACTTGGCCTCTCTGGCAGTCTGGTCGATACACTCTCTGCCTGGCCCATTCTTCTCTGCCCGGGCTATTAATTGGCTCCGGGTGGTATGCTCTCCGCCTATTGTCCTCTTCTTCTCATTTTCTCGTCTTCTCCTCCTCTTCTCCTCTTCTCCCCCTCTCCTCTTCTTCCTCCTTTTCCTCCTCTCCTTTTCTCCCCCTCCTCTTCGCACCTTCCTCTTCTTCTGATCCCTCCCTCCTCTTCATCTTGTCCTCTGTCCCATCTTCTCCTCCTCTCCTCAGCTACCTCCTCCTCCTCCTCTCCTCTCTCCGCCTTCCATAAATTCCCGGACCATCCACGCCACCACCACACGTGGCGCGCATCTGAGTCATCCCGAGAGATGCGTTTCCCGCAGGGAAGAGACCGCTTCGTTCTACCCTTACCCCAATCGAAGATTGTCCCTCGCAGAACAGAACTTGATTCCCACGGGGTATAATAATACCCCCTGGGGGAAGTCGGGTATTCTGGGAGTCTCATTTCCTTGTTCCTCAACCTCTCGTCAGACTAGAGACGATGAAGATTCACAAATTCGTCTCTCTAAATCCAGTAGATCATGCAGGAAATCCATCGGAGGGTCAGGTAGAGTAACATCTTGGATGATGTGCCTTTACCTGGCCCGCATTTCTTGTAACAGCTGTTATAGATTGAGAAACGCTTAGTAGTGCCCGAGGCCTTTCCGGGCATCCAATAGATTCGTGACGAGGCGCGAATTCTCCTCTGGACCACCTTCGATCTACGGGAAAAGAAAGGAATGCCACGGGCACTGTGAGATTTCGCAGCTCTGTCGCCGCCCTGCCATTAGCCTTGTTTTTGCAGCTCTACTCCCTTTGGCCTTAGTGCTATTTCTCTTTCTCTTGTCATGGTCTTCTTATTATCGATTATCGATCTAGAGATGATCTACGTGAAAGATCTGAAAAACTCCCGAGATGTTAAAGCTCTGGAGCTCATTGGCATTTGCTTGTTTTCGCCGTACTCCTCACGTCTCTCTTACATTGTTCCATTACATGGCGCTCTCTTGCGAAATCGACCGCTCTTCTCTTTGGGGTATTTACTTGTTTCGGTGTGCTCTACTCCTCCCTCTTCCCTCGTCCCTTCTATTTTGGCAGTGGTCGTGGCTTGAACTCGCGTGCGTGCAATCACACTTGATTCTCGAAGGAAAATGATCTATCGCTCATTTCTGACAGTTCGAAACCGGCTTCTCCGCTATGATCTTTCCCGTGGACAATTCCGCGACTCGAGAAAGATTTATTTATAATATTTATTTAAATATATTTTTAAAGGTATGGAAGCCACGGCGGAGCACGATTTCAATGCCACCGCCAACGACGAGCTCAGCTTCCGGAGAGGACAGGTAAACATTTTTTTAATATGATTTATTCATAATGGAAATTTATTGATAGAAAACAAATTGCAGGTTCTCAAAATTCTGAACAACGAAGACGACCCGCACTGGTACAAGGCCGAGCTGGAAGGACGGGAAGGTTAGTTGGAAAAATCTTTAAACCCCTATACTTCTGGCGGTTTCGTAATCGCCAAACTGAGAAGGATCACTAGGTTTCACTAAACGTAGGAATGAAAATGTTTCAGGATTCGTGCCCTCCAACTACTTGCGGATGCACTCGCACTCGTGGTACCTCGGCAAGATTTCGCGGATGGATGCGGAGGTTGGTGATTGTTGTCGGGCACCATAACGAGGCGCATTCACAAATCCACAATTGATCTACCCCCATTTACATCCGGTTTCGCTCTGAAACGATCTTGATACCTCATTTTCGAGCTTCCAGAACCAAAGTCACTTTTATTTTGGCGGTAGATCAGAACATGATGCTTCGATCAACGAGGCTTGAAATGCAGTGTATTATCCAGATTGTGAAACTCATCCTCGACACTGAGCAAATATTGATTTATTTATAAATATTGATTTATTGATTCTTATTTAATTATCCCCATTTCAGAAGCTCCTCTCCGCCACCGGCCTCCCCGACGGTGCCTTCCTCGTGCGCCAGTGCGAATCGTCGCCTGGTGACTTCTCCCTCTCCGTCAAGGTCGGACCGCGACCGCAGCATTTCAAGGTTTGAATTTCCCGCCCTTTCCTGATCTTCAGGGAAATGACACAAATGTGTACATCGTGGCAGGGAGTAGATCAGCGCGTTTACCATGACCCTTCTAATTCTCAGGCGACGTATTGAGTTGCTTGAGCTTGTTCCCCGAAAATTTCTAATTTAAAAAGATGTAAATTTTTTTACAGGTGATGCGCGACGAGTCCGGCCGCTACTTCCTCTGGGTGGCCAAATTCGATTCGCTCAACGCCCTCGTCGAACACCATAGGTTAGTTTTTTTAAATTGTTTATAGTTAAGGTATTTATTTAAATTAGGAAAATTAAAGTGCTGAAAAAATAAATAATGTAAATTTTAGAACACACTCCGTCTCGCGTTCCCAGCACATCCTTCTGCGCGAGATGCAGTTGGAGACAAAGTTTGTGCAGGTGGGATTTTATTTATTTTGTATTAGATTTGTACATGGTGTAGAATTCCGTTTCACCCTGTGTAAAATACGTTTCTCCTCATCGTTTTCTTGTTCTGCAAAAACAATATAAACTATGTAAATACAAATAATGAATTCAATCATTCAGGCCCTCTTCGACTTCAACCCCCAGGACGAGGGCGAGTTGTCGTTCCGGCGGGGAGACATCATTACGCGTGAGTTTTTTTTAGAATCATCTACTGGCGAATTGCCAAGAATTTCCTGGCAAGTTGCCAAAAATTAAAAGATTTTTAGATAAGTTTCTTACAGTAATCAACAAGGAGGACGAAAACTGGTGGGAGGGCACTCTCAACAGCCAGACCGGCATCTTCCCTTCCAACTACGTGTGCCCCTTCAATCGACAGAGCTAGGCTCTGGCACGGTGCCAAGAAATCCATTTGGAAAGTTGCCAAGTCCAATAATCATTTTGGCAAGTTGCCAATTCCCTTGCCTTTCGCCCCCCAAAAGAAACGAACTATTCCACAGTAGAGCACCCATAACTGAGCCCCACGTGCCTGCCCCCGACTGGTATGAAAATGATACAGAAAATAAAGAAAATAATTGAAGAGCCGTATTTACTCGTATGTACCAATATATCACGTTCGCTTGCCTATTTAGTAGGAAAATTGTGTAATTATGTGCATTTTAGCTTTGAATACCCCCATCTCAAAGTATTGCTGCGTTTTCCCCCCTTCTCTCCACTGGTGTGTTTTCGATAATAAAAGCATAATTAATTATTGTATTTGCTGAACCAAAATCAACGAGGATAAGCAACACACTTTGAACATCGTCAAATATCCCGTAATTAAAATAACCAGTGTACAATGGAATGAAATTCCGTTACTGTGGTTATCTCATCAGTAAACCGGACAAGAATGAGGTAACAATTCTAAGGATCCCTATGGCTTAGTGGTAAAGTTCTATGGCCATGATCAGAGGGTGCCATGTTCGAGTCCGGGTTCTGCCATATTGGCTTCCATCAAATGCTGCTCTGCTCCGGGAACAATGTCGTAATGGTCGAACATCGCTTCCTGAAAAAAAATGTATTTTTATTATTCAAAAATATTTATATAATTTTCTGTTGCTTACATCATCATGTTCGCCCGCGAGCATTTCTTCGTCACAATCCAAGAATTGATATCTGGAAAATTAATTATGATTTATTATTTATTCAAATATATTTAATTAATTGTTTATTTAGATTTACCTTTCGTCGTGTTCTTCTTTGACGATTCCAACGGGCTTCTCCTCCTCCTCCTCGTAGTCGTCCAGGGACACCTTCATGTCTTCAAGTTTGCCCTGTAAAGTTGATTTTTTTTAGAATTTAATTTCTGTAATTTTTCTAATTATCGATTTTTTTATCTATGCTCACGTTCTCAAAGATGTCAGCCACCTCCCATGGTCCCTGATCAACCTCGAAATCGTCCTCTTGGAGATGGCCTCCCTCTTCTTCCTCTTCACCGCCTTCCTCTTCTCCTTCCTCCTCGAATTCTTCGAACTCATACTCCTCCTCTTCTTCTTTTATTGTTCTCTCGACGCTGGTGCTGGGTTCGTAGGACTCGGACTTCTGCAATGGAAATTGATACTCCGAGAAAAATACTTATTTCAGTTTGCGATCCGATTCGTGGTGACTACAGTATTGTATCTTTGGTTCCCGACAATACCAACCTCCGGGGACATCATCTCCTCCTTGGGGACTGCTTCCAGTGGAGGGACGACTGTTTGAGCAATGACTGGCTGAGGTTCGGGCACTGGAGGAGGAGGAGGAGCTCCCTTCTGCAGCTGCTTCATGGCAACGCGCTTGTGGCTGAACCACTCCTGAACACGGGGGTATTAATATTGATTAGGGAGGATGCGATTGTCCGGGGAAGAGAACGATATTTTTCTTTTCGCCAAAAATGAAATGCCTTCTCTCGGCGCCTTCCTGTTCAGACACTGGAGAGACTTTTGAAATTACGACGGACTTGGAAGAATATGAGGCATCCTTCTCAAAGAAATCTTTGTTCAGTCGACAATATGTTTCACATCAGCTCATAGACAATGAAAGGAGGAATTATGCGCTAGTCGTCTGCCCAATTGGTCTCCGAAACACACACACCAAATCAATAAAACGTGCAACAGGTCGTCGATCAAGTTGGTGAAAAATCAATAAAATAGAAACTAATTGTCGACAATTTGTTTTTAAAAATCTAACCTGAATTTGCAGCGCGGTCAAGCCCGTCCTTCCAACAATGTCCAAGATTTCTGGCCGCTTCGGATTTGCGTTGACCTCATAAGCCGCCGACAGGAACGACACGGCATCCTGCATCTTCTTGTAGGCAACGGCGAATTTCTGCAAAAATAATAAATCATTTTTGATCGTTCGCATATTGTCGAAAACCATATTTTCGAAAACCCGAAAGCTGCGAATTCCCACTCTCTTGTCTCTCTTATTGTAGACACCTTGGGAATTATTGTAGAGCACCAGAGTGCGGCTATTTCCCAATACCCGAAACTTAGGATGACGGACTGCGCGCGCTCGTGCTCAACCATTCGCCGCTGTGTGGTACTCGACAATTGGTGCTCGACAATGCATTACAACTGACCGGAATGCCTGGTATATGGTCCGTGACATTCTTCGTGACGACTCCCGTGAAGTGCTCTTCATCCATGAGTTCTTCCATCGAAATCGGACCGAACAGTTTCTGAAAGAACACGGTTATCGATTAATGATCAGCATTGATGATCTACCTCGGATCGTTCCTTGTATTTCTTGTACAAGCGAAGCTCGCTCTTCACTTGATTGAGTTCTTCTCTCATTTGCTGTACAAGTGCCTTCGACTTTTCCAAATCCTAAAGAATATGTTTGTTTTATCTCATCCTAAACAATTTTAAAATAATGTTTAGTTGTAATCCCAAACTACATCAAAATGCGTTCCAAATAGTATAGCAGTGCCAAACGCGTTAAAATTACCAACCGAACTATTTTTCTCTCAAGTGAAAACGGTTTCTATTCGTTGTGTTTCAGGTTAGCGACAATAGGGAGAAAGAGGAATTGTGTTTGATAGTCGTCTTGGATTTTACAATGCTAAATATACTTAACACTTCCCCACCTTCTGGCCTGTCTTATGTGTCATTAAAGAAGGAGTGGGAGCAATTCTATAGCCACAGTGTGAGTGCACTTTCCCAATACGACTACGTATTGAAATGTCTGCATTTCAATACGAAGACGTATGGGCAAATGCGCTCCACTGTGGTTGGCACGGTGCCAAAAAAAAGTTGCTCCTACTCCTTCTTTAAAAGGCGTTTAAAATATAATGCATCAAAATGATTTCCCACCTCCCGCTGCTTCTGTCGACTCTTGAAGGCGGATATGCGGTTCTTTTCCTTGCGAAGCTCCTTGCGATTCATGGCTTCGGATACGGACTCCGGTGCCTGACAGAGAGGGATAAGACCGGGTTCCGTGGTTTTTATGACGTCATCGGATTTCTGGGGATTTGATGACGTCATCAATGTTAATAAAATTCTATTGTACCTGGTTACTGGGAGGGTCAGCTAGGCGCACATTCCGCACGGCAGGTGAGGGACCGAACGAGGAGGGATCCTGCAAAGTTTGGCTCCTCTGATTTGTCATTCCGGAAAAGCAAAATCATTTTCTATTTTATTTTACATCCAAAAAAAAACGATTCCGAATTTATGACCTGTCAATATTATGTGGAAAATGATTTCTGGATTTTTTTGATTTCTGGAATTCCCGTCCTCTGTGGAGGAGGTATAACAGTTTCTCGAACCCGTTCATTAAAGGAGGGGTAAACCGACTTTTCAACTTCCCAAACGAGCATTGCCATTACCTTCCTCTCATCGTGGGGTTTACGAAAAACATAATTTTTATATATAAAAGTCAAAATTTCGGCCAGAAAAACGGCAAAAACAAAGTTATAGGGCTCCACTGTTTCAGGCAACTGCGGGAAATTTGAAAAATCCTACTGTAGCTTGTATTGGCACCGTGCCAAATCGACATGTGAATGATTTCTACTAACACTGAGATGATGCTGATATAGTTATCTTTTTATTTTTAAGTGCTTGAAAATTGAACATCATTTGTACCATGAGAGTCGGTTTACCCCTCCTTTAACTGACCTCATTATCTGGATGCCTCATCGTAGGGGGTTCGCGCCGTACATAGATGGATGACGTGTGCTCTCCAGGGGGCATGTTCAGACGGATGGGCTGAAATATACAAATTCGTGACTTTGAATTTTCCAAGTTCACAATAGTCAAGCTATTATATGCAAAAATCCAATGAAAGCGCTTACATTCCGAACTACGTTGTTTCCGAAGGGATCAACTTCCTCTACTATTCGTCGCTTGATCTGAAAAAGTTCGCGTGGTGGAATGGTAAGTAACTTTTTCAATGATATTTTGGTCGCGGTTTCGATCCCTTGGCAGTACCGGAATTTTGCTCGGCTCTTACCGGCATAACAGTTGTGCGCCGCGGAAATTCCTGGACATCTCCGTCGCCTTCAAATAATTGAATGGAATCCTCGCGAGTGGCATGGGTTGGCAGAAGATGGCGGCCGTACTGAAAATTAGAGTATTTTCATCCATGAAATAGACCAAAATTGTTCCTTAAAATTCGCATTCTATCTTTTAAAAACGTATTTAGAATTAAAATTAACTAAAAATTTTTTTATTTAGTTTAGAATAGTAATTACAAACTAAAAATACCATAAATTCCGCGACCCACCACATTCTTCGCAAGGACGGGCCGTGTCATTGATGGGATTTCAATTGCTTGGCGCATTCGGCCATTGACACCCGGTGGGTAGGCCAGCCGACTATTCGGAAGCCTCTGTCCATCCTCCACATTTCTCAGCATAATGCCTTTGTCGGTTTGGATGGGGATCTGAAATTCGCGAAAATTCTAGAAATGTCCGCCATTTAAAAGTTAATAACTCGCAATTAGAACATAATAAAACTGCCAAATTTTCAAGGAATAAAACATCGCTATAAGAATGATAAATGCTATAATTGCTCGATATTTTTTCGTTATATTAGTGGTGATTTATTTAAATTTAATGCGAAGAACTGACAACTTTTCTGTAGTTGCCGAGGGGCTGGGCCATGTCGACTTTGATGCCCGTTCCGCCGCTGCCCGCTTTCAGGGCTATGCTCGGCGCTGTCATTTGCGTCAGTCTGCAATTTTAAAAATTTCCATAAGAACATTCATAGTGCACCAAATCTTTCATTTTCACAAATCTAATTCAAACGAATGATTTTTTATTCATTGCACTCTAATTTGTTGATATACTGAATTCCCGGAACTGAAGTTTTTCTTTCAAGAGAAAAAATAAAATTTCCGAACATTTCCATAATTTTTTTTTAATTTCAAGGATTAAAATTATTGAATTCTCTCACCTCGACGGAACATTGGGTGCTGGTCGTGGGGCGGTCAGGACGAGCTTGGTACCGTGTCTCATCGGATGGAAATATGGTACCGGGCGCGGTTTGTGCATCTCCATGGGAAGATGGGAAGGGCGGCCACTGCCGATCGACACTCGTCGGATGGCCATGCCGGGTCGAGGAGAGCCGATGGAGGGCTGCAAGAAAAATTTTCATTGTCTGGCCAGGAGTGCGATCGAACCACGATCTGCTCGCAACGCGGGCCGACACGTTGGCACTGCGCCATTATTGTAGAGAACTCGAAGCGTTCTAATTCCCACGCCCGGGCAACCCCAATGATAGGTTGCGCTCGCTTCTCATCTACCTCCTCGAGCCCCTAGCATGGTCGATTTGAATCAAGCGAGTCATGAAGTGGGGGATCGATGGATGAGGTAGATCAAAAGCGCGCGCAGTCCGTCCTTTGGTATCTCCGGGCGTGGGAATTAGAACTATTCGGGTTCTCTACAATACTATCGGAGCTTTGCATATGGTTCCTCAATACCATCCTTCCCTCCGTTGATGGTAGAGTCTCGCTTGACAGTTTGGCTGGCATTTGGTATGGGAAGACAAAAGGGGATAGTAGAGGCCCTCTACTAGAGGGCGTCATTGTCTGGCACCACGAAGCATTCTAACTTCCACGACCGAATAATACAAATACCGGACTGCGTGCGATTGATCTATGTACCTCTTGAAGCGCCATTTCAGTTTCGGCATGATTCACTTGGAATCGGGACTTGAAGAGGTAGATCAATAGTATCCGCAGTCCGGCATTGGGATTGTCCGGGCATGGGAATTATTTAGAACGGTTGGGTTCCCGACAATACTGTTGTTAGTGAGGGAATTCCGTTTTAGTCCGGGCATTGATTAATTTGAGTGAAGTGCCCCTCACATTCCTTTCTGTTCGAAGCGGAGTTGTGTCCTTTTTCACGACGAAGGGTTGATAGGAGCGAGCATGATTGAGCGCCGACGGATGCAGCGAACCACGATTAACCTGAATTCCAAATAATTGTTTGTATTTTTAGTTTATTGATTTTAAAACAACAAAATTGATGTATTTCGTATTATTATTATTTGTTTTAATGTTATAACGTTTTGGTTCTTTTCACGCCAAAATTAATCTATTGTTCAGCTGAGAGACGAGAGCGGATTGTACAACATTCATAAAAATGTTATTGTTAGGTTCCTGAAACTCACATAGGCGTGATCCATTCATACACTCGAGCGCAGTTGAATGGAGTTCACTGAAACTTGCTCTGATTATTGCAGATCAGAATATTACAAACACAAAATAACGTAGAGTATGGAACAGAAAAGCGCCAGAGTTAACTTGAAGGGGAAGGTTAGCATCAGCAGGACGACTCAAGAAAGTATGTCAAAATATAAGAAAATAATATAAACAAAGAACAAATCGAAAGCAGCAAGAAAAGGTCGATAGAGAAAGAGAGATAAACTCGACAATGAGCCACGTGCGATGCACCGCTTGCGAATACACCTACTCACAGCTCTACGTGCATGGTCCCACAACGATATCATCTAGGCACCGTGGCAGGGGCGCGCTATTCGAATTTCCGGACCCGTGTGATCGGTTTGTACCGCTACGTAGGTACAGAGTGACGGCGTGAAGGGGTCGACTCGTGTAATGAGAGGTTGAATAACTCCTTGATAGGACTGTCCTCTTGCACGATGATGCTCTCCTTCAAAATCATCGTGCCTCTTCACTTCGCACCAATCCGCAAAGAATACTCCTGATTTTAAGTCCATTTTCGGATTCTGGGATATCTCCAAGATTAGATCTTCAGCTTAAAGGATCCTCGCCTGACATTCCGGTCGTTACTCCGTTTATCCTCCTCAAGACAGCACTAGGATTCCTGCAGCGCACTTTGTCTGCCACTCAAAAGCTTGGCGAGGGGGGCCAATGGCCCACCCTCCTCACTCTCGTAGTGCCTTTGCCTCCCTCCCCCTCTCCTCCTCCTCCTCCTCTCCCTGCCCCCCTCACGGAGGGGAAGGGGGTACTACACTACACAGCCGTACTCGAATCGATTCTCACAGCGCCGCTGCTCTCCCCTCCTGCCATTTGGATGCTCCGAGGAGTACCCCTATGTGTATAGCCCACCCGCGGGCCCTAGTCCTCCCAGCCCTCCTTCTTCTTGCCCTCGGATTCGAAGGATATCGTAATTCGCGCCGCAATTATGTGGCGCTGTTTCTCGGCCTCGACTAGTCTCTGTGGCGTAGTAAGGGCCTGCGAAGGCTTGTTTTTGGTGGTTATCTTATAACTGTCAGTGGGGCAAATTAGAATATTTCGAAGTGAAAGCGATGCTTCAGGCTTCCTAATTTATCCGAGCTCTTTTCCGGGCGGGAATTGGGTTCTTATCCCTTCTTTAGCGCACAGCTAAGGCTTCAACGTGGTGCAATGTAGACCAGACAAAGGCATAACTGTGCTTCAATTGCCCTAGCATTTTTCTATGAAAGAAGCAACAAGAGCAACGTTCATACTGCCAAACGCATTCGGATTCCAGTAGTCACGGAATTCTTGCGATTACTCCTTCCTGAAACACAATGCATCCAGCGAGTCTACTCCTCATCGAAATAAGTTTTGATCGGCTTTCACTGATGCTTTGCTGTTACTATTAGCACCGGTACCTTGTACCCCCATTTCCCTCTTCCCTGCCTTCCCCTTTCCCCATCTCCTCCAACCTTTACTCCTACCCCGTACCACTCCCCCCCCCTCCCCCTCCTTCTC
>JACMIG010004067.1:0-10947 GCA_014805385.1 Levipalatum texanum
AATCCGGGGTTGGAAGTGATGAATTTTTTTCGAAATTTCGAACCATGATACGGGTATCATGGAAATATTCGAAATCTTCACTATGGATCGACTCGAATCGAGTCATAGGGCGCTGTGAGGGGGTGCTCTGACTGATGAAAAAAATACCCATGTGTCACGCTGAATATGGTCCACGGCGAAGTTATCGCCAGAATGTGAAGAAACCGTCAATTTTCATCGCATTTCAGGCGATAACTTCGCCGTGGACCGTATTCAGCGTGACACATGGGTATATTTTTCATCAGTCGGGGCACCCCAACACAGCGCCCCATGGCTCCCTTCGATTTAAACCAAAGTGAAAATATCGATTTTTTACTACTCAACTGGGTGGCGTTCCTACGTAGTTGCCATTCTGAGACCAATTTTCGTGTATTTGGTAGTTTGCCCCCAGGAGTAGTGCAGCGCCCCATATCCGACCCGGAATTGCCACCTTAGGTTGTAATGATTCCCTTGTCAGATTCTGCTTTTGAACCATCGAAAGCTACTCGTATAGGGCATACTGTGATCATAAATGTGTCTCGTAGATAGTAGGAGAGGTAGTAGGACCTCGTAGATAGTAGGAAGATTAAAATGCACTTTGACCTGAGTCAGGTTGGTCTTTGGCCTGTGTCTAGCCTGGATTTTCCATAATGACAGTAACCACTGGTTGTAACCAGACTTGTTGCTCCTCCTTCTTTAAAGAAGTAGGAGGAGATTTAAATAGCTGGGGCAAATGGAGACAAAATGAAGTTTGGACTGACGACAAAAATGAGTCGGCTTGCACTTGAGCCTTTGTCTGGTATGAATTTCCATAATGATACAACACTACTTCGTAGATTATGGTCGAGACTCCACCTTACAATTATGACGTTGATGGACATTGAGGACGACAATGTACTCAGTTGCTCCATGTACAGCATGGAAATAATGTAGATTTGATGTACTATGTTTGTGGCAATAGCTCCACATTCCCAAGTGTACAGCACAGTATCAACCACCTTAGTCGGAACTTTCAAATTACACAAAGATCATATCGACCGTTGAAGAAAACCACATTTATTCAAATGGATTTGCCGTGGTTGCCTTTTCCGGTGGCTGCTTCTTTCTTCTTGTCGCTTCCCAGCACCGGCGTGCTCTCCTTGTTATATTGGAAGCGCTTCATGTTCCTGAACTCAGATCTCGGTTAACTCTTTTCAAGGTTAGCACCCGTTGAAGTTGCCATAGGCGGAATCTCGGCCGTCGGAGGAGCCCGCAGCAAAGTCCTTGCGGCGGCTTTCAGCGTCGCTCGCCTGTTGATGTGTATCGGGGACGTTGGAGGAGACGCTATGGTGCAGATGATCCGCTACATTATTGCACGCTGCAAGCGCTACGAGAAGTGCCAGCACGAGAAGGAGACGAATGGGAGACATCTCGATGATGAAGGGTGATTCTGAATTCTTCACTGAAGAACGAGACTCGAGTCTCCCGTTATGAGGCAGTGGAGGCCCGTAAAAGAATCGTTTGCTACGATTGATTATAAGCGCTTCAGTCGAACTTAGTTTCCTGCACACTTGCTATCAATCTGGGCCTGTACAGAGATGCGCATTCGTTCGCTGGACGAGATATTACTGACACCGATGGAATGAACCACCCCGATAAGACTTATTGTTAGTGCAAGTTCGCTGCTCTTTGATGGATCTTCATGGCATGAGCACCGACGGCACGATCCTGCGGGCACTGGACAAAGGACGGAGGGACGTCCTGCAGGCCGATGGACACCGCCAACGCGGAGATGCACTAATTGTAAGTCGGCTGGCCACGGGGATACAGGGACTTCGCGAACGATGGGCCGTCATCCACCTCAGTGATCCCTGTTGCAGAATTCTCCTCGCGCAAGGGTTTGAACAAATTCTACCACGTTTTTAAAGGCTATTCGATGGCATGGAAATGTGTCAGGTATGCTTTATCAAACCAGTAACAAATTGTTCCGAAAACAACAGAATAGAGAGAGCTGTTTGATTCACAAAATCTCCTGATTCCGATGAGCTTTCTGCCTCTTCTTATCCTCCCACAGACTCATGCGGGCGCAATCGGCTAGTGAAGGGACGGCGATGCGGGCCGTGTAGATCTGCATAACCTGCAGAATCAAGGTTTATGAGGGGGCGACCATAAGTCGATTCCCCTACGACTCAATGAGCTACAGTACTTTGCCGTTATCTTATTTGGAGAGGAGGAAGTAACAAACCGTTGGCCCGGTCACTTGAATGATGATTTCGCCTCTCTCCGAAACATCGCAGAGGCGAAACAAGTGAAAGGGCGTGATCATAGGGCGTATGCTGCAAACTTTTATGCTTACTTTTCTTACAATTACATATTATGGCAGTTTCAAAGCTCTCTTCACTTCGCACCTAAGTGCGAAACTCTATCCAGCAGTCAGACGATGAGAAAACTGGATTTGCAATAGAGAGAGAACAGTTCGGACGGAACGCCAATTTAGAAGGGTTTGGAACTTCCATAATATCAAAATTCAGATGTACCTTCCAGTCTCAATGTCGATCACATTCCACCTGCCCTCCCAAGCAAAGATATAGTTGTCTCTGAGAAATAAGCACTTTTTTAGGATTTCTTATTTTATATTTTTCTCGAAATTGTAAAGGGTGAGTACCTGAACGAAAACTTTTCGATGTGTGAGAAACGTCCATCGATAGAATGGTATAGTTCGCCTGTGTGAAAATCATAGATATCTAAAAAAACGTCTGAAACAATTTACAAAAATTACCCAATTTGTTTTCCGAGGCGACGCCGAGTTTGCTTCCGTAAAGCCCTACGACATCTCCATCAATTGCGACTATCGGTTTAGTGACGTCGATGGGAAAATCGGTAGTACCTAAAATGGTTTTTTGGATGAAAATATGATCTAACTAGAGTTTTGTTGAGCTGAACCATACCGGATATACTGTAGATATTGGTACAAGAACTCTTCGGAATTGTGAGGATGATGGTTTCCTTTTTAGTAGAATCATCGAAGCTGCTGAAGATGCGTGGGTCGTAAGTGATTAAAATCCTCAAAATCGAAACTTTTGCTCCAAGAGTCACTTCTTGCAATGGAAGGTATGCGCTAGGAAGCCGTTCAGGGCACATGCGTAGGAAAGGTTGTTCTTCCAATCGTCAATGGCATTCCGCCCAGGATCCACTAGGAACCGAGAAACAAATTCGGAATGGCGATGTCTCATTACTTTCCCACCAACCTAATATCTTACCTTGTCGAAAACCAGATCACTTCTACAGGGCGCGGACCCTTCAAATCCATTCGATTCGGAAATGATACGGATTTTTGAAAATCATCCGTACCCTGATCTTTCAATTACTAAATCAATGCCACACAAATGACCCGAGTTACCCCCCCTCCGCGCCCGTTTGTAAACCCGGCGCGTGTGGGCCGCAGCTAGTTTATAATTGTCCGTTTTTGTAATGAGTTCGGGGAACTCGTGGTATTGGAAAGAGAAAGAGTAAATATTCTTTCTTTGCCCGGAACTATGCCCGATTCTTCCCAGATCATTTTGGACCATTTTCTGACATCCTCAGGCCATTTTGCCGGTGAGGGGCTGACAGGCTCTTTTTTCAAATCCTCAGATATCCGCATCCCATCGGATCTGCGAAGTGAGGTTACGCTGGGCTGGGCCTGTAGGTGGTGCAGGGACGGCCTGGCAGTCTCCAGTACTGTTAGCAACATGTCCTCTTCCATCACATCCACCAAACACTCTCACGCATCACGTGAGAAGCGAGAAAAAACACAGAAAAGATATCTTACCTTGTCGAAAACCAGATCACTTCTACAGGGCGCGGACCCTTCAAATCCATTCGATTCGGAAATGATACGGATTTTTGAAAATCATCCGTACCCTGATCTTTCAATTACTAAATCAATGCCACACAAATGACCCGAGTTACCCCCCCTCCGCGCCCGTTTGTAAACCCGGCGCGTGTGGGCCGCAGCTAGTTTATAATTGTCCGTTTTTGTAATGAGTTCGGGGAACTCGTGGTATTGGAAAGAGAAAGAGTGAATATTCTTTCTTTGCCCGGAACTATGCCCGATTCTTCCCAGATCATTTTGGGCCATTTTCTGACATCCTCAGGCCATTTTGCCGGTGAGGGGCTGACAGGCTCTTTTTTTCAAATCCTCAGATATCCGCATCCCATCGGATCTGCGAAGTGAGGTTACGCTGGGCTGGGCCTGTAGGTGGTGCAGGGACGGCCTGGCAGTCTCCAGTACTGTTAGCAACATGTCCTCTTCCATCACATCCACCAAACACTCTCACGCATCACGTGAGAAGCAAGAAAAAACACAGAAAAGATATCTTACCTTGTCGAAAACCAGATCACTTCTACAGGGCGCGGACCCTTCAAATCCATTCGATTCGGAAATGATGCAGAGGACGTTTTATGTTCGCTTCAAATTTAGTATTTACCAGCCTTTGCAGATTTGTTTCTCTATGGATTGTTGAGGAGAAGAGAGAAGGAGCGGCCGTTGTGTGGTCATTTTATCGACAAGGAAGAAAAGGTTGCCTTACAACCTTCCGCAGGCCTAGCTTCTCTTACAATTAGATTTACTCGTTGTGCAGTTTACAAGCATTTCAAGGTGGGATAAGCGGAATTGCAACAGTCATAAATAGACAAAACTAACATAAGGAAAGCACTATTCAATTGCATAAGCAATGCCTTCGTTGATGGCAAGACGCATCTTTTCGCAGAGAATCCGCTTGGACGGGTACGAAGGGAGATCCAGACGGTTGAAGCTGAAATAAAGCGTTTGCTAAATGCAGTTGGAGTGCTGAAATTCAAAGTTGAAAAACTGGGACCCACCACGTATGCGCTCGGGGCAGCGACTTTTCGTCTCCCCACTTTTCGATCGTGAATCTGCAAAAACTTCGATATCATTCGATAGTTCGAGATGCCATCACTTTTTGGATCCATTGCTTCCTCGCAGCGCCCGGAATCCCTCATATGGAACGCTGGCTGTCCCCGTTACGAACTGAAAGGCATTGCTATAATCAGCGAGGCTCTGCTAAACAGAGGAACTCCCCCTAAACGCCGTAGAATCCCCTCGCTACCTGAAGGAGCTTTAATCGATCGGCGTTGCTCATCTCCTCGACAGTGTCCCAGAACCAGCGGATTACGACGTGTCCAGACGAGTAGCCTCCCTAAACAACTGAATTAAATATATTTAAATTTCTGAAGCACATATAATTCATATCATTCGCAAAGCATAAAAAAATCAAACCTTATATTCCGTCCATGTCTGCCAATCGTCGAGGTCTATTTCGACGCTTCCCGATAGCACCAATTCCAGCTGCTCCACTGAGAAGACGCGCAGAAAGTCGCGATCGATAATCTGGAAGCAATTAAATGTATTTGATTTATCTATTTTTCGGCACCTGATGTAGACCTCGCAGAAGTGCGCGCGCTTGCGGTTGCACTCCGCGCTCGACACGCCATTTTATCTGTAGTTTGGACGTTGATCTTTGATCTTTGAGTGAATATCTGACCATCAACTGAATGAACTGCTCCTTGTTCCGATCAGTCACAGGAAGGTCGCGTCCGTTGGGAAGGAGCTCCTTTTCGGTCACCTTGAAAGAGAAGAAGGTTGAAGTTTACTATTCTCAAGTCCTTCTCCTCCTCCAGTTCTTCTGTTAGCTACTGCACATACAGTGATGAAAGGATTATGAAGTGACTGGAACAATAAAATAAGTTTTACCTCTCCCGCGATTTCCTGCGTGACGCTGAACGAGAACCCAAGGTCTTCCGTAACGCGATTTGCCCGCATCCACAAGAGGCTGCGGCAGAATTCCGGGTCGACCGTCTCGAGGTCTTCGAGGACCAAGGGGCTGAAAAGAGATCAAAGATCAGGAGAACAAAAATAGAAGATGAATGCGATTTTTCTGTCAAAACAGTATCCGACACTATTTTATGCGATTCCGTGTACTAAACCATGCTGATCAAAATCCAGGCTCACAGTTCGAGTAGCTGCTTGTAGAAGGTGCGGATGAAGAAGGAGTCGATGAGGCAGCGGTGGACGAGAGCGAGACCGAGGACGCGGCCGGCCAACTCCATCCTGGACAGGGGGTAAATGTCAGGGATCAAGGATCAAGGATCAAGATCAAAAATCAAAGACCAAACTACAAATACCATTTGCTGTGATTATCGACGAATGAGCTCATCGGCGATATCTGGACGACGTATCGATCGGGAGCTGCGTATTCGAAGAGGCCTGAAGAGGAAAGATCAAAGATCAAAGTTCGATGGTGCTTAAAGCTACCGTAATACGGATTGAAGAGTTCCCGTGAGAGGAGGTAGAAGAGCTCGCGCGATGGGCCACCGTAGTCAAGACTGCAAAGGGATTAGAGATCAAAGATCAGCCTTTAGAACGGTATTGTGTTTTGCAATTTTCTATACTTTGTATTAAAAAAATGTAAAATTATTTTTATGCAAAAAATGTACCCATCCTCGTCGTCAAAGGCGATGGACAGCTTTGCTCGCCGGAGTTGCGTTACATCCGCTGCCAGGATCTGGTCGAAGGCGTCGTGCAGGAGGGCAGAGCGGGAGAACCGAAGTCTACAAGGGATACTGTAGCACCACGGAAGCGATCGCGGACTGACTTCAACTTTGACGGCCCGGCACCGTAGCCACTGCGCTGGAGGGACGTGTAGAAGTGGCCGACCTGTAGGAGGAGGAGGAGGAGGTCAAGGAAATGAGGGGTTGAGGGTTACGGTAACACGATCAACCACAATAACACTGGGACCAAACACGGCAAGGCACATACGATGAACAGAAAGACCTTCTCGTCGAACTCCTCCTGCTCGGGAGAGGCGGCGGTGGAGGGAGAGGGCGCGTCCTGCAACGATTACTTTTGTTTCAGGACTCTATTTGGCTGATTAGTTTGGGAGGAAGGTCACCTTGTTCTCCTCGGTCTCCAGCAGCGATATCGCAGTAACAATGTCGATGTCATTGGCTAGCCGAGCTAGCCCCGCTTCGCCCCAGCTGGCAACAATAAAGTTATGGCATTTACCGTGCTCGCTATTGCGTTTATCCTATGGGGGGTATTACTGCGTTTATCTCCTAATTGTAAGAACTGGCCGGAGAGGACCCACCGATCCAGAGCCCTCAACTTCCTCCTGATCCTATTCGCTATTTCAGGCCGCCTCCGCGCCACGGCATTGGCGATCTCCGCGGGCGAGAAGTTTCCGTTGACGTCGTGCAGCTGGAGAACGGTGTGATTTACTAAACTTCACCCTGACTCACCGCACTCTGCCTCGGTGGTGCACTCCGCGTCCTCCGGTGCCTCCTCGTTCCATCCGATGGCAAAGGAAGGCGGGGATCGAGGAGGGTCGTCTGACGCGTGGAGTGGTTGAGGAAGACGACCTGTAAAAACCTCTGAGTCCACGGGATACTGTGTTCAGCGTGCAACCAGTCAGGTTAGCATTTAACACCGCTGCCAAACCGAAATTAATGCTGCTCATTTGGCTGCGTATTTACACTTTCCGGGCTAAATTCCTATTCACTAAGGTTGCGCGCATAGTCGCATCGTGGTGATTGGAACTGAGCGAGTTCTAGATTTTCTACAGAACAAACCCGGCATGATTGTACGACAGTTTCCCACCGGAAATTCTCCTGCAGCTTGCCAACACTCCGGGAGTCGCTGCGTTGCATCGGCAAAGGTATTGACGAAGCGGACGAACTCTTCGTTCTGCTCGAACATTGCGAGGGACGTGTCGGCGCCCCTGGAATTGATATTTGATCTTTGGTCTTTAGTCATTGATCTCTTACCTCCGTATCCGATGCACCATGTGCTTGACGACGCGCGATGCGTTGTAGATGCGCAGGGCTGTCTGAAAGTATTTTATAAGATAAACGCAGTCATGAGGAGCCCCGCCATGTTACTGCGTTTATCACATCGAACTCAATAAATTATCGAAAGGGCAGAAAGGATCGTTTTGTCCTCTGGGAAACGGGGGCGTTATGAACAAATCTACTATCATTGCGAGCCAATATTCGGATTTGCAGCGTATGCTCCGGATTGTTTTTCCGCCGACGATATCATACCTCATTGGCGTGCAGGAGTGCCATGAAGTCGTCCCTCTGCAGAAATCGAACAGCAATGGGGTCCTTGGCCGCCTCTCCGCTGTCGTCGTGCGTGATCGTGCGGCGAGAAGGGTGGTATCTGCAGTAAATATAAACTGATCTTTAAAAAGAGTTTGAAAGAAAAATGCAGTGTTTTTTAATTTTTAATTACACTTTTATAGAGATTTTTTAAAAACTTTTGATGAAAGTCTCCTCACATCTTACTCGGCGTTCCCTCCACCGTCGCCCTTTCTTCCCTCGCTCCTTCATCTCCCCTCCTCGCCCTTCTCTCGGTCGTCGTCGATGTCGACGGTGCCGTCGGCCGCGTCCACGTCGTCTTCCGATTGACGTGATCGAGGAAGAAGATTCGACCGTGCCAGTCGATACGGGATTCCCAGCCTGTGATTATCTTTATCGATCAGAAAGATAAACGCAATAACAGGCAAGTGTGGTTTTTGTCGAGCACCAAAATCGGCGAATTCGCATGGCCGAAAGTCCCTGTCATGCTCTTTTCAGTAAATCTGATCAAAAAACGAAGCTAAAAGAGGTAGATGGAGTACTTTCTGTCATTGAAATTCGCCGCTCTTTAGTGGGCAACAATAGAGTTCTCCAGGAAACGTGAAGAGAACAGGCTCGGAACTAACCATTTTTGTCTGTCCAACTGACCACCGTAAGTATGCTCACCTTCCGGAAGCGGTCCAAGTTTCTCCTTTACAAGCGAGAGGTTGGAGTGGTTGCTGCCGCCGGAGCTGATGCCACTCGAAGAGGACGAGGCGGAGGAGGAGGAAGAGCTCGCGGAGACCTGGAGAGATCAAAGATCAGCGATTATCGATTAGAGATCAGAGACCAAAGATCAATTCGGTCCTTACCATGGAGCAATTCATTGAGTTCATGCTGCTGGCGGATGAGGCACGCGATGCGTGCAACGATGCCGATTGTGAAGAAGGCGCCGGAGGGGGAGGAGGAGGGGGTTCTGAAATTAATGTATTTTATGAAATTGAAAAAAAGGAAGAATAACATTTTCTGGAGCCATCACTACTGCCTTTAGCGCCCCAGGGCGAAACCAAATACCTGGAGTAGCGGGCAACAGTGCAAAGTGAAGGAGTACAGAAGGCGGCTGTCGGTCGTGGAGGCGGCGATGGAGGAGGGGCGTGCGCACGGAGACCGAGAGCTCTCTGGAATATAACGTTCCGATGATTACAGAATTCCACCCTTCGTTGTAAATAACGTATTGTGGCAGTTTCAAGGACATCCGAGATAGGAATTCTTGGCCTTTTTGCAGGGTGTACATTTGCAGATTGTTTTCCTGATTGTGAGAGAAATGACGGCAGAACTATAGTTTAGTGGGTGCGCACTTTCACACAAACAAGGAACTAGATATGGCTGGGAAAGGACTGACTGCTTAGCGGCTGCAATGAAATCGGCGATGGGCACGCGCCCGTCCACGATGGTCTCGTCCTCTCCTTCTGCAATTACTCATATTATCCAGTTATGAGACAAGCACAGTAGTGAAGCCCCGCCCCTTTTAATCATGATTCAAAATTGTACCTCTCGCCTCGAGTACGCGTATCCTCACGGCGCAATCACTACTCGAGGAGGGGAGGGGAACGTCGAGGTCCTGAAAATAAGTCTGTCGTCCTGTGATGAGCACAGTATTATGACGTTCCAAACTCGTAAAAATAAACGGTATGTATCAACTCCCAGCGTTGAAAACGATTCTCCGAAAGGATAGAGACAATGAATACGTCTTCAAAGTAGCCACTGCATCTATTTCAACTGAACAGAATATATCAGGGGGAGTCGAGCGGGGACCTTCAAAGGAGCCCCTGGCAACATTGAAACGGCACCCAAGGGAGGGCGAACTCGGGAACACTGGACGCAAAGATCAAAGAAAGCGCGCGCGTTGGATTCGAATTCGGGGGGTCTAAAGAGGAGGTGAGGGAGGGGAGACCTCACAAGACATCGTGTGATAAACGTGCGCCCCCATCTATTCTTGTTTATTCGACATCTGAGATACGGCAATATTCCGGGAGGCCTTAGATACGGCAATATTCCGGGAGGCCTTAGAAAGGCTTCGTTCTAGACGTCTCCCTTCTCCTCGGTGACCAGGGAAAGGGAAGAGGGTCCAGGAGGCCAGAAAGGGCTCCTTCAAGGGCTCGGCTGATATGTCTCAAGAGAATTCTCATTCCTTCGAGGGTCCCTGAGAAAGAATTCAAGATGTCTGGAACTCTTTAGGACGCCCCCATCCTCCGGGGGCAGAATAAAAGAGGAGACCTTCCCATATCAGGAGGGAAACCTCCCAGGCCAGAAATCGGAGATTTCTGGCTACGTCGCGTTCATGGTGGGCGACAATGATGGATTGGGCCGATATCTCGTGAGCATCCAGGGAGGAAGGAAGGAAAGAATGGGGAGAGGAGAAGCTACGTTGGGAAGCGGAGATTTGATATGGTCTATTTCTCAAACGGCGTCCAAGAGCGCCAGTCTAAACGGAGCGCCTGAATTATGTCCGAATCTTTACACTGACAAATAGGGAGTGACAATCATCAAAATACGAAGCTAAAATTTTGCCTGACTTCGAATACGGAGCTCCGTATTGTCTAGTTTATTACAATTAGACGGAGCTATGTATTCTTTCCTTTTTAGGCAATACGGAGCTCCGTATTCGAAGCCAAACAATATGATAGCTTCTAGGGTAGGCCAAAGAAGCTTTAGATCGGAACTAGATTTTGTCTATGTCTCGTTTGGAGTCACCCACGATTTGGGTAGACCTGAAATGAGACGGCAGGAATCGACTCCAAATCAAGTATTTGATCAAATACTCCGTCTGGAATT
>JACMIG010004068.1:0-10946 GCA_014805385.1 Levipalatum texanum
TTTCGAAACATGCTGGTTTTGTAGCAAATTTAATGTAGAATCTGAAAAAAAATTCAAAACACGCATTTTCCATATTAGGATTTGTGCTACACTCAAAAAACCGACCACTTGGGACATACCAAAATTGAAATTTTGATCGTAACTCAGCAGTCCTTCGGCTTTACATGAACTTCAAGAGCGGGTTTTGTAGAGCAACTTTCGTACTATAAACCCATCGTGTTCAGAGTTTTCAGAGAAGACACAAACAATTTAAATAAAATCGATAAGAAGCGTAGTTTTTTTCAAATGACGAAATCGTTAAAATCAACGCAACTACCCTGCGCGAGCAGGTACCTTCCGGCTGAATAGCTCAAATTTTTTTTCTTGACTTACCCATGTTAAAAAAATATACCACTGGTCCGGGGGTCATGACTTTTTTAAGGTTGGCCAGGGATTGATGAATATTCTCGGAGAGCTCGTGTTAATTCATCCTATTCGCGTTGGAACATAGTGTCGGCGAACCAAGCCCGTGTTATTTTTCCTATGCGCGAAACTCTCTCCATGGTCTCTAACCGGCCAGACGACGAGAGAAATCCCTTTTCAATGGAGAGAGAACAGTCGTGTACGGAACGGAATATTAGACGCGTTTAGATCGCCGATAATAAATGATCTCTATCTTGAATATGATCTCTATTTCCCTTGTCTGGTGATAAGTTTCCATTTCGGCAGTATTCTCTGAAAACGATAGCTTTGACCAGACGCATTACGTGGATGCCTAATGTTAACGGTCGGAAAATGCCCTTCATCTCGTCGACTCCATTAGGAGAAGAGGTTCTCAGTATATAACTGTCTCGGCGATATCAAGATAGCAGAGTTTCTATTCTTACCATCTTTCGTCATGTCGAACTCCAGCAACTCGACGATGGACCCGAGGATGATTCGACAATTCGCACCCATCTGGGAGCAGTATTACTACCCGGAGTACAACTGCAGGTAGTGTTGTGATCCAGGGGCTGTTCAGGTCCGAATCTCCAGGGTGAGAGGATCAAAACTGCTTGAAAAACATTCCGGACCACAAAATCCATTGTATCATGCCATGCACCCGGAGCCCCAATGATGGAACCCGTAATTGGAAATGTTTGGGGATATGAGTTGGAATGCTTCCCGAGTCCTGCAATTCATGCATAATAGTATCTCGGCATTAAAATGAATGCCAAATTGCAGTGAAATCCGTCCTCCCGGGCAAGAGTGGTCGCGGTTGACGGGGGAACCACGGCTTGCCCTTGGTGTCTGGTCCGTATGCTTCGGGGCCGTCTGCGAGATCATCTACATACCCTGTATTTACGCGATCCTCAAGGAGATCAGGAGCCCATGTTATAAGGTCGGACTTAATGTAATAGACAAACACAATCTAGCGCTCAAAAAGCACTTGGCATATTGTATTGAACCCTTCCAGATCATGCTCTATCTCGCGGTCGTTGACATGTGTGCCCTCTACATAAACTCCTTGTCTCTTGGGTATCTCGACCTGGAGGGAGCCGTCTACTGCACGTATCCCCTCTACAACATGCTCACCGGTTCGATCGCACTAGGTAAGAAAGGCTCCCGCCTTGTATACGGTAGTGTACCATTCTAGGCTTGTGGTGTGCCGAATGCGGAGGATGTCTCATCCTGGTCATCAACCGACTCCTCGAGCTCATGAACCTATCCCACCACACCAGGGTATAGCAGAGATGTTACGAGAGTAGAATAGTTCACATTTCTCAGGGCAACAAGACGTTCTTCCTCATCGCCTGTGTACTTGTCTATGCAACCTACCAGACGCTCTTCACACCGCCAGTATTCGTCTTTGTGTTATTTCGTTGTTAGGACAAAAATGCAGCCTCTCTTCAACTCTCTGCATGGCGGTGCCATCTTCTTCGATCCCTTCATCGGTCGGAAGGAGGCTGTGGTGAGTGCAAAGATCTCTTGTCTCATGAATATAAAGACCAGATCAATTATTGGAGCATGAGAACAAACTCTGTCGGGTATCCAGCCACGTTACGCTAACCTCTCATCTAATATAGGACGAGCACGTGACATTAAGATGAGATAAAGCATCATATTAGCGAATTCATCGGGCACGGCCACTATGGGTAGCGGAGGTGCAGCCAAATTTCGCTATTAAGTCATGAAATCATGAGAATATGTTATCAGGTTAGGACTAATTGTAAAAGAGAATTCTTACTTCTCATTTTACCTGCAACATCGCATCACACCGTTATATTATCCCATTCTATTTAACATTCGATATTTCAAACAGTTAGTAGAGCAGATACATTAGGCGGATGTAGACCTCCAAGCTCGTAGCCTGGTGTCAAAAATTGCAGCTGTTCTACAGCTGGCCTCACTTCTTCAACAACGTCTGCGTCGTATTGATCATCGCTTTTCTCTATGCCATCCTCTGCGGAATACTTCTGACCAAAACGGTAGATATCGTTGTTTTGGTATATCGCACCACTGAGCCATTTGAAGAACCTATGTCTCTATTTTGAGAATGGGTAAAATAAGAAATATGTCATACCATGTCAGGGCCTGCTGTCTACGGCACAAGGACGCCAGCGCTTCGTTGCAGGAGCATCGGTACGAATACACAACAGATCCGAAAACCAAAAACACTTATTTAGATCTACGTGCAAGCCGCTCTCATCTGCTTCTTCAGTGTTTTTGCTTCCTTGATGTAAGTGTCGTTATCACTTATTTTTAGATCTAAATAATTTGCGATGTTCGGAAAACATGCAAGGCTTCTTTCAGATACGTCTACATGAACTTCTTCCCCATTTCAAATGGGATCATCCAGATGGCTCAAGTTTGTTGGCAGCTCAGCCACGGTACAGTTTACTATGAGTTTTTAAGATTTACTGATTCCTCAGGCATCCCTCCGTTTATCTACATCACGCTCAACAAGACCATTCGCAGCCACATCCGAGACCTCTTCGGTTGCCAAAAGAAAGTGTAAGTTGACTTCGGTAATATCTTTTTAATTCGGCGCAAAAGTGCACATTTTATCGGACGACAAATGTCTAATTACCAGGGGGTCCCCACCGCCTGCGGCGGTGGGTCCCCCCTGACGGTGGGTAATTTTTAAAAAAACTTTTTTTTTCATTCCAGTAGTAGACGTTTTTGGACAATTTGACCGATTCCGTAAAATCCGGCTCGGGAAAGTAGCTTTTTCCGGAAATTACGGTCCTCGGGAATATGCGGAATAGTCTTCTCGAGGTCGACTTAGGCGGGGTAGGTCAAGGTCCCGGGGCTCCAGGACCATTCTATCTATGTGTCGTAACGGACGCATGCACACACACACAGAGACACTGGCCTTTTATATAGTAGTAGATATAAGGATATACAGAATGCTTTCTTATAGCACCATTCATCAAACTCCTATGCCTCGAAGGAAAAGGAACCTGTCTCTTTAGTGATGGAGGATTCACGAATCTTTCAGTTCAGCTGATACACATAAAAGCGAATGGGTTATATTTACAGCATCCGCAGCCAGAGTACAATGTTTCCTGGTTCCACCTCAATTCCAATCCAAGGAACGCCGACCGATTAAGGAGGAGTACGAAGATTAGAATAGCTGGGGCAATTGGGGGGACAAAATGCGCTTGAGCCTGTGTCTGGTCTGGATTTTTTTATCACAGTTATCAGAGAGGTAGTTCTTACTCCTTCTTTAATGCCCTCCATTTGTTCTATAGACCTGAGTTGTTCTCCATCTGAATCTCTAAAACAAAACAATTCTTCAATGTGATAGTTTTCGATGTATAGAATATCAATTTAGTGGCGTAATTTTTCCGTCTGCTGGAGCTGTTTGTAAACCTTGTCCACTCAATTTTTCTCGCATCTTTTGCATAAAAATTGTATGTTTTCTTCTGATGACTGATGCAATTCTTTCGTGAAGAGATGATGATCAAGAAGAAACTCGTCAGGTTAGCACATCTTGTTTGATTCTGTATGAGCCTCTCCAGGCCTATATTATCAATACAGACGGTCCCATGTAATCAGAAGCTGCAGAGGTTTATCGTGGTGGTGCAGAAGCAGCTTCGATTAGCGTTCCTATTTCACCTGTCAATGGGGCGTTACATCGGCTTTATCTTAACGCTAAAAAGAATAGCTTCGACCCCATAACAATACACATGATCCTTTGTTCTGCTCAGCATTCTAATATTATTTCCAGCTTGTGTTCCGTGGGTGCAAGAGCTGAAGCAAGTTCGCTAAAGCGTAACTTGACGATTGCCATAGATTCCACTTCCGCAATGATGTCAATAAGCATTAGTCTCAATGTGGTATTTTGGTCGTCTGGTTATATCTGGTACCATTTGGGTCATATTTTCTGAAAAGGGGCGATTCCGCTGACCGAGTGCCTAACGTAAATGCTGGAAAATGATCTTCATATCACGCCTCCATGCCTCCGATTGTGGATGTCAGAATTGCGCTAAATGCCCTTCCGAAAGGTACGGGCATTTCTATTCTTATCGTATTCAGCCATGTCGAACGACTCCAAATCTACGATGACGCCGAGGATGATTCGACAATTCGCGCTCGTCTGGGAGCAGTACCACTATCCCGAATACAATTGCAGGTGTCACAATTAATAACGAGTTACCGCTCTCAAAATGTATTTACATTTCAGTGAAATCCGTCCTCCCGGCCAGGATTGGTCGCGGTTGACCGGATCTCCGCAGTACGGTCTTGGTATCTGGTCCGTCTGCTTCGGGACAGTCACTGAGATCATCTACATACCGTGTATCTTCGCAATCCTCAAGGAGATCAAGAGCCCGTGCTACAAGGTAATTGGTAATCAAGATAATACCTACTGCGATGGTTTCTGTGTGTATCCTGGGATATCCGTGCTACAAGATTTACTTACTCTAGTTTGCGACCACTTTATTGCTCACAAGGTGCAAAACAATTGCAGATCATGCTCTTTCTTGCGGTTATTGATATGTGCGCTCTCTACGTTAACGCCCTATCGTTAGGGTATCTCGTGCTCGAGGGAGCCGTATACTGCACGTACCCTCTCTACAACTGGATCAATGGCTCGGTTGCACTAGGTACTCGGCTCCGACCTCGACTCCTTGGCATACGGTAGATTCCTGTTTAGGGCTGTGGTGTGCCGAGTGTGGAGGATGTCTAATTCTCGTCACCAATCGCCTACTCGAACTGATGGATTTATCCCACTATACTAGGGTAGGGAAAAGAGACTTGGATAATTTGACGTTATGACCTTTCCAGGGTAAGAAGACAATCTTCCTGATTGCCTGCGTTACTTCCTATGCGTTCTACATGGCGCTCTTCACTCCACCGGTAAAATCCAATGAATAGCAAATAGGATGGTGCAAGAAAGCAATCGCAGGTCGTTTACTTCAAAAGACTCATGATAGAACAGATGACAAGATGAAATAAAAATGTTCTTTCAGTGTTTCATCAATTCGCTCCACGGCGGTGCCCTCTTCTTCGATCCCTTCATCGGTCGGAAGGAAGCTGTGGTGCGTACACTTGATCTTTCCATAAGATCAGCCATTGTTGGTGAAAAGGCCACGAAAACAGTCAGTCGAATGATCGCATTACGCTTTGTTTTCATACAATTAGTGCGTAGGAAAGGTATTCGAGGAAAAACGAAATTCATTCGATTAGCGTTCCACTTTACTGTACCCAAACACATTATTTCGCCAGGAGCTAGGCACAAAATTTTTTTTTTCTTTGCTAAATTGATGCACACAACCCACATTGGTAAGGTTCGTAAGCTTCATGTGTCCCGCGTTTGCCACGCAAGTCTTGGCTCTCGAAACAAGAACAGAAAATTAAATTAAAAATAAGAAGGTAAAAAACCACAGGCAGTAGGAATTTGTACTCCCCATTCCATTTCTCATAGGAGAAGGGCAGCCCACAGGAACGGTTCATGCGGTAAGCGTGGAAGATGTTCACCTACATACCCCCAGATGCATTCCCCACAGCATCAGCCAGAGACAGGGAAACGAATTTTTAAATGTCCATGTCCGGGGACTTTCCTTCCAACCTGATATTTGCGAGTGTTACTCGTTTAACAGCGTTGCAGCTCTTCTACAGCTGGCCTCACTTCTTCAACAACGTCTGCGTCGTCTTGATCATCGCCTTCCTGTATGCCTTCCTCTGCGGAATACTTCTGACCAATACGGTAGGGATGATATCATGGTGTCACTCTTTCTATAACAACACAGAAAGTTATATCGAGCTTCTTTTGAAGTTGTTATTTTAAAAAAATGAACACAATATTTGTGCCTAATGCATTGCTCTTCAGGGTCTGCTTTCCACGGCTCAGGGACGTCAGCAATTCATTGCTGGTGCATCGGTAGGTAAAGTATCTTTCTCATTCCTGGCACTATTTTCAGATCTATGTCCAAGCCGCGCTAATTTGCTTCTTCAGCTTGGTTGCTTCACTGATGTATGTACAAATATTCATGTGCCTGATATTTTTCTAGAACTCATTGCATTATGTCAAAATTTCTCGCCGTTGTTGTTCAGCGCTAATAAAAGCTACTTTCAGCTACGTTTACATGAACTTCTTCCCCATTTCCACGGGAATCATTCAGATGGCACAGATATTCTGGCAACTCAGTCACGGTTCTTTCTTTCAAATTTCCCGGCAAATAACTGTTTAAACAGGAATCCCTCCCTTCATCTACATTACGCTCAACAAGACCATACGCAATCACATCCGCGAGCTCTTCGGTTGCCAGAAGAAAGTGTATGTTTCAGCACAAATATGTTTGTAGTTGGCGCAAAATTCATCAATAAAAATGTTTTCTGTTTTTGACGGCTATCATTATGTGAAAACACGATATTCCTCAAGCCTCGAATTAGACAAAAACAAGTTATTAAAAAATTCTTTACAGCATCCAAAGCCAGAGCACGATGATGCCTGGTTTCACCTCACTTCCAATCAAGGGAACTGAAACTGATTGAAGTTCTCCCCGTTGGTCCATTCTAAAATGATGCGTACCGCGAACGTTTTCTTTACTTATCTAGAAGCACTGATAGCCTATTCTCAGGGGAACAATGTTAAAAAAATAAAGTTTTTCGTTGTGGTTTGCTATCCAGGGAGCTCAACAGAATTCATCCGCGTTTCCTGCTACATTGTCCCTACTGTTTTGAATGGCTCTAATTGCCAAGAACCCCACTCATTTTATCAATTTACAAGATACAGCCCTGGTAATGTCCCCGTTGCATTTAATAGTATTCCGTATAAATGCATAATGCAAAAGCGTGTCATAGAAACAAATGCAGTAATCGGAAAATATGATAGAATTGGTGAAGAACACATCAGATTCGTGGTTTTCAACGGAATTACTCACACGAAAAATAATTAGCTTGTATCATGGAACTACTGTTCAATAATAGCTCTCCCAACAAACTTCTGCATTCCTTACAAATACCCATTCTCCCTACAAACTCCTGCATTGTTCCTACAAACCTCAGCATTCAAAGTTCAATTCGGTTATCTCGATGGACAGACTGAGCCTCGTAAGCGTTTTTGCTTAGCCTGAAGATCAACTGACATTTTGCTGAAATTCTTCTGCCATCATGCCTTTTGAGGAGCGGAACATTTCGATTTCTAATGTTATCCCGTGAAGAATGACTTTCTTTTCTCGCTTCCCTGATTCCACTAATAAAGGGAGTGTCAGTATTGAGCTAACACCGTACCCGAGAGGTGTCGGCAGCTCTGTTCGCCGTCTTTCGTGATGGCGAATAGCTCTACTGTGACCCCGAGGGGTATTCGACAATTTGCTCCTGTCTGGGAGCAATATTACTATCCCGAGTACAACTGCAGGTACCGCTTGCTCGATACAGTAGTCGATGTACAGCTAAATTGCAGTGAGATTCGTCTTCCTGGACAGGAGTGGTCTCTGCTCACTGGAGGTCAACACCACATACTGGGAATATGGTCCGTCTGCTTCGGAACCGTCTGCGAGATCATCTACATCCCCTGTATATATGCGATTCTCAAGGAGATCAATGCATCTTGCTACAAGGTACGGACGATTCTTCACAAAAGAAGATGTGGGAGGAAACACTCCCTCATCAAACTGTAAATCGAGTAATCCGAGTCAGACTATGGTAGCTTTTATACTTCTTATAAGGAGCGGAATCATCCCCTTTTCAAAGTAATATTTCCAGATCATGATGTTTCTCGCGGTGGTCGACATGGTGGCACTCTACGTGAATTCGCTGTCGTTCGGGTATCTCATACTGGAGGAGGCGGTCTACTGCACCTACCCACTCTACAACTGGATCAATGGAATGCTCGCTCTCGGTAAGGGTTTCTTAACAAGATTCTTTGAATTTTCTTTACAACGTGCTCCAACCTTCCCACAGCGCAACTGGGAACAAAACAGTTATCATTCTAGTTTCAATTTGCCTAGAAAAGACAGTGATGAACAGAATGCAATAGTTATGAACCTGAATTTTGTAAATGAGGCCAAATTTTGAAGAGGAAAGCCAAGTATTAGTTCGCTAGAGCGAGAAATAGATATTGAAGTCAAATTCCAGGACTGTGGTGCTCTGAATCCGGAGGATGTCTCATTCTCGTCATCAATCGTCTGCTTGAGCTTTTGAATCTATCGCACTACACGAAGGTAGCGCACGGTGTTTTCAGGGAAATCCAAATCGAATTTTCAGGGCTACAAGACTATTTTACTGATTGTCTGCATCATTTTCTATGCTTCCTACCAGGCATTCTTCACCCCGCCGGTAATAATTACATTCTTTCCTATGATTCAGAAAAACGGGTGTATTTCTCACTTTGAGCCCCTCTTCAACTCGCTTCACGGTGGAGCCTTCTTCTTCGATCCCTTCATCGGTCGAGAGGAGGCTGTGGTGCGTCGTCTTTTTCGCATGAATGGACTTTGTGGACGAAAACAAATATTTTTTGCCTAATCGGTCTCGTTACGCATTATTTTATTTTTTGGACTGTGAAAAATTCAAACTTCACAGTTCGCCAATCATTGTACGAACTCATAAAACATTCACTTTACAACAGTTAAATCTCATTTCAAAAGAGGAAGTGGACTGCCAGTCGTTCCTTCTGTTGATATCGAATAACAATTATCAGTATTGTAGCTCTTCTACAGCTGGCCGCATTTCTTCAACAACGTCTTCGTAACCTCGATAATGGCATTCCTATATGCAGTCGTCTGCGGAATCCTTCTGACCAATACGGTATTAGTATCATCACTGCAATTTGTGTTGTTGTGGTTACAAATAATAATCTGATCTGTTATTCTATAAAGAGATGCGAAAACAAATGAGCTTATTGTTAGAGATGAATGTTGTCATCACATAGTTTTCGGTAATATACTGTGCAAAAAAACACGCTCTTCAGGGTCTGCTATCCACAGCACAAGGACGTCAGAGCTTCATTGCTGGAGCTTCGGTAAAAATGTATTATCCGAAATCAATCAAATCATTTTCAGATCTACGTTCAAGCTTCGCTGATCTGCTTCTTCAACGTCTTCGCTTCACTGATGTATCGCAGACTTTTTTCTTTAATGATTGGATTCAGATACGTCTACATGAACTTCTTCCCCATCTCCACTGCTATCATTCAGATGGCTCACATCTTCTATCAAATAAGTCACGGTTTGGTCTCCCGGTAAATGAGGATCACTAATGGCACAGGCATCCCTCCCTTCATCTACATCACACTCAACAAGACAGTACGCAACCACATCCGGAACCTGTTCGGGTGCCAGAAGAAAGTGTAAGTTTGCGTAGTGTCATAAAACCGAAAGAAGAGCAACTTCGACCGAACTCAAAAGTAACGCGAAGCTTTTGCCTTTGCAGCATCCGCAGTCAGAGCACACTGATGGCGGCCACCTCAACGACCGTCGTTCCTGGAGCAGTCTGAGCGGCTATGACTTCGTCGCATTTACTTACTACAACCATCCCTCAAAAATGGCTTATGAGAAACTGACATCAATAGTAGAGTTCTGTAAAGCAAGGATAATAATCAACTTTCAAACCACTCCCGCATGTTTCAGACAGTATTTTTTTAAATATAGTTCAGGCGCCGGCTAATCCATGCCGCTTCATACCTTTAACCCACAAATGCCCCTCTTGTTATATTGTCAAGAACCCGCGTTCTAATTTCCACGCTATCGTGGGAAAATGTAGCTATCGATCTACTGTCATTTTGCTACCATTATGGATCAGAAATACTACGGTTCCCCTTCGTGCGCCGTTTCAAAGCCAGATTGCACATGAAAAAGCGGTAGATCAATAGATGCATTTTCCCACTCTAGCGCGGGAATTAGAACGCTTCTGGTTCTCCACAATATGAACCCATCCTTGTTTCCGACTAGTTAACCCACTGCAGTAATTTTGTTCTTTGGTGCATTACAAGTTCTGAATAACCTCACGCGAACATTCCATGAGTAATTACCGATTACATTTAGTGAAGGAGTGATACAATTTATTTTCACTCCTTAAAGTATTTTTCCTATCTTTCCGCCTTTAGCGCCCGTTTTATCTACAAGTTGCTCGCGGGGAGATACACTGGAGCAGGCTGAGCCCACCCACGTTCCACCCACATAATGAAAAGTACAAAATCACTTTTGCAGGTCGAGTCTGGTAGGGAGAGGTCGGGTCGTCTCATCGTCTCGTCTACCTCCCTTCTGCCTCTTCTACGTTCGATCACTATGGTCAAATCAACTTCAAATACCGAGCTGATGGAAGCTATTGACAAGCTCACAGAGCTCACGGAAACGCTCACGACGTCCTTATCTGATGCCCATAAGAAGATCGACCTTCTTACTTCTCAATTGGCCAAGTTCACGACCGCTCCGTCGTATGCTCCCCCCCCAACTTCCCCACTCTCAGGACAATACTACCTTCGATAACCGCACGTATGCCGCTATCGTCAAAGCGCGCCTTGATGACGCTACTATCTCGGA
>JACMIG010004069.1:0-10945 GCA_014805385.1 Levipalatum texanum
CCTCACCTCAGACCCGACCTCCCATACAAAACGGGCAAATCCTGACCTGAGGTCGGGATTCGTCCTTGACCTCAGGTCGAGACACTTTACTACGGCGGCAGTGTACCTGCAGTATTGTAAGGCAAAAGTGCCATGACGAGATGACGGTATCCAGTAAGACCGTTATCCAATAAGACCGGTAAGACCGGACCACTATCCAGTGCAGAGATATCCAGTAAGACCGGACACTTTCCAGCCCTCGTCGTTCCCATCTTCGGCGATCAACCGCGCAATGCGTTCATGATGCAGCACAACGGACTAGGAACGGTAGGAAGCAATAACTATCGGAATCACTTCAACGACATGTTGACATACTAACATATTGTTAGACCGGCTGTGATTTGAAGGTCTTCGACAAGCTCGATCTCATCCACGCACACAAGTTGATCAGTGCGATCGAGGGCATTCTTAACGATGACAGGTGACAGTTGCATGGATGGCAGACTGATGAACAGAAAACAGAACTAATATGTCGAAAGTAATCGGCGAACTCCAACCATCGATTTACACGAGACTGCGAGCACGACAAAGGAACTTGTAGAGAAATTAACGTATAGAGAATCGCGTTCCTAGCGTCGTTTCCAAGCGACTTTGGCGTACTCGTCGTTTTGCGCGACACGATGGTTTAGGTTTTCCGATTCCTTGTCAGATTCGCCAAGAAGAGCGCGCTCGTGGCGGCGATGATTGCTGCCAAGCCCTTCTCCGCCACTGAACTTCTCGTGAAACACGTCGAATTCGCGGCGGAGTACGGAGCCAGTCCAGCTCTACGGTACGAGGGGAATCGAACCCGGGCCACCAGATCCGGGAGGCCCGCGCACTACCACTGCGCTATTGTGGCGGTTCGGGAAGCTGTTCTTTTTTGCTTTCCAAACCAAGCGAGTTGTATTGTGGACAAAAAAGGCGAAAGTGCACGTGCCCTCTTTTTTACGGACCAGACTCTTGCTCCTACTCCTTCTTTAATCTTTAATTATTATAATTATTTAGAGTTTTTTTTAAAGACCATGCTCGTTCCAGGCCCCAATCCCTCGACATGACGCTCATCGAGTACTACAACATCGACATCATCGGAATTTCTCTGCTCATTGTCGTCTTCATCACGATCGCAGCTGTCAAAGTACTCGTTCGATTAACTTCCATTCTCTTGAACGGAAAAAAGCGCAAAGTGGAGTAAAATTCAGGCGAATGAAGTTAACGATTTGTAGGGAACACATCACAAATTCCAGCTATTGAGGTCGATTAAAGCATCTGATTGATAACGACAAAATCGACCAAAATTTCGAAACACAGAAGATTATTCCAATTTGCTCCCTTTGGTTTCGGGCATTCCGAGTCTTTCTCTCTCTGAAAGCCATATTTTAAAGCCATAGACACCAGCTGATTATTTCCCGGAATTAAACCAATATTAATGTCGAGTCTTCAACCGGATTTTACGGAATCGGCCAAATCGGCACAAATTTGATAGCAATCTACATACTTGGCACGATGTGACGAGAATCATAAAAATATTTTTAACGTGTTTTGACAAGTTTTAACAAGTTTTGACAAGTTTTGACGTGTCCGAACATGTTTTTGGCGATTCAAAGTCATCTAATATACGTAGGGGCCACAAGCTCCGCCCACTTTCGGGGGGACATGAAATCGCCAAAAAGTGGTCTTCCTCAAAAAACACCTGGAATACTGGACCAAACAAGCCGATCAAATGCTCATTTTGTAGCTTATTCAATTCTGCGTCGACTGTTTGTTTGGCGAACACAAACAGTTTTCATTTAAATGGTTTAAAAATTGATTTTAAAAAATTCCTTTAATCGAATTCGCGGTGTTTTCAATGAACATCGAGGTGGGGCTAATTCCACGAGCCTAGGGGAGTATTCGCCAAACAAGCTTTCGATGTAGAATGCAAAGAGCTACAAAATGAGCTTTTGATCGACAAATTTGGTTCAGTGTTCGGGTTGTTTTTTGCGTCGGCGCGGAAGGTACTCGTTTTCACCCGCGCCGCCGATTCTGGAACATTCTGTGGTTAGCGCGCGCTAACTCCGCCCACTTTCGAAGCGCAGCGAAATCGCCACAGCGTCGTACAACGCATGTACTGCACCAATTCTTTCGATCAAAGGCTCATTTTGAAGCTCATTTAATTCTCTAGAAGCTGGACGCATTTTTAAACTACAAAACCCCCGGAAATCGGACGTCTAGAGACGATAATGAAAACCGTCAACGAAAACGCCCGGCTTTTCTGTACAATTCGAGGTACGGCTAATTCCCCTGACACATAACGATGCTTGTAACGCCTTAAATACGGTCTACACACTTATATCTCAATCCTATTAAGGTTTCGAGACGATTCATTGCGTTCACGAGGTGTGATTATATTTTCCCTGGAAGGGCGTGAGCGCGCCCGCTGTCGTTCCTCTCCGATTGCATGGCACTATTTAGTTTTAGGCTCATAACTCTGCTCAAAGACGAGTTATCGCCAAGCCGTAAAAAAGAGCGTGTATGCCGAACACGTAGCAACAAAATGAAGTACAATTGACATGTGTGTGATGAGTATAGCGGTTCACTGAGCAGTTCCTCAATGCGGCCCACATTTTAGCGCCTCTCCCCAGAAGCGATTCGCGTCAGTTTTCGAGCCATATCTCGGCCATACATTGAGATATCGAGAAACGGAAAAAACATGATTAATGCCAAGCACAGGGCTAAACAATGAGCCTAATTTCGGTCATTTTGGTTGAGTTTTGTAAATCATGTTGCGGTCCCTAAATATAAGGTTCCGTCCGATCACTTCTCTATCCATTGAAAACCCGTATTACGGCGCCAATCGAGACTCCTTCTACTTACCGACGCAGACATTTGTTTATCCTTGAATGTAAATCGCCGCATAAAATTCAAAAGTCACAATTGGTGGTATAACGGCCACCAATATTAATGTGCAGACTTCTCTTCCCTTTCCCTTCATTCACTGTTTCTTCCTTCCTCGTCGTTCGCTCTGGACTCAATTCTCTTCGTCTTCTCTCCTCGAGTGGAATCATGATACAGGCAAGCAATGTTTTATTTCGCTCTCCCCCTCTGATTATGAGACCTGTCCAATCACTCCCTCTCCTTTTCCTCCTATTTTCACTGTAATTTTATTGCAAGGATTTTAACAAATCGGTAAAAAATCGCATTCTCTCTCGAAAAGTCGCACATTTCAGAAAGTTCTCTTCATTCTGCTGTTTTTATCGGTTCTGCTGATCGAAGATGGGAAATGCCTCGGTATTCTGAATATTCATTACATCAATAGCAAAGTTGCTTGATTTTAGATTGTGATACTGCAAATCTGGACGAAATAAATAAGTTCACATGCGGTAATAAGTCTCTCGAAGATGACCGGAAGCACAAATGTGCTACAAAATCAATGTTATCGAAGGAGATTTACTGCGTGATGACCGTCGTCATAACAGACGGAAGTATGTCTTTTTATGTCTCTTGACTTTGATCCCTGTTTTCAATTTGATCATTTTATTTTTTACGAATTATAATAGTTGAAGATCTTCTTCGCCATATCAACATTTAGGTTAGTCAATAGCCCCATCGCCTAAATGGCTCTTAAATGTGAAATATACAACAGAAGCGATGGCAAAAATTTAATGATTATGTTGCAGTCCGAAAATCAGAAACCAGGCGCGAACGTCAAATTCTTGATTACAAGAAGAATCGTACTGATATGACATGCCTAGACAATACGGATCTGACATTTGTCGTTTCATGCAATTCTGAATGCAATATTGATGATGAAGAAGTTTTGAAGAAATGTGGAGGTAAGAGAGAATGTTTTGTTAGCGTTTTCACACGACTTATTGTAGCTAAATATATGAAGTGCGACAAGAAATACTATGCATATTCGGAACCGGAGATAAAGGCGAATCAGACTGACCAAGTGTGCCAGTTAGAATACATATCTGGTGGTAAGAAATAATTTGCAATTTCCTGGAGCGATATGATATTACAGGTAAGAAATCAAAGGGCCACCCCATACAAGTTTACAAACACAACGTCACGAACTACAACATTTCGGATGCTCCCGTATTTGCCAATTCTACATTAACCAGATGCCATGTCAATTGTTTCGTTGGAGATTGCGATGTTTGAGATGAACCATGATTCTAGGCGCGAGCCATTCTTTCAGAATGTTGAACAATCGAAGATTGAGGCTTTGTGCTATGATCCAAATAATCCGTCGTCCGGAACCGGGAATAGAACGGGTGGAATGGCTGGATCGAGTTCTGCCTCGGACAGTGGCATGCAGAATGTGATAATGTTTTACCTTCGAAATTGTCAAATATTCCTTACAGTGGATAATCGGTGGAAGTTGCGCCCTTCTCGTAGTCGTCGTTGTCATATTTCTCATCTGTGCTTTTCTCGCCTGGCGGAGGAGGTTTAGTAGTTATTTATTTATTTTATTTAAATAAATAAATAAATGTTTATTTATTTTAATTATTTTTTAATTTAAAAAATTTAAGCCCCATGAAATTGTGTTTAGGAAAGCCGAAGCAGAGGAATCTCGGCGATGTGACCAGCTGCAGGACGAACGAGAAAAGAAGGAACAGAAAGAAAGGGATGAATTGAATGCAGCATTGAAGGCTGAACAGAGTCAAAACGAAGCAGAAGAAAGCAAGGCAAAGGCAAAACTGCAGCAAGCAAAAAAGGAAATAGATGACTTTGATAGAGCAGAAGACATAGATAATAAGAATAATCGAAAGGGCAAGAAGCAGCTTGAAAAGGAACAGAAGGAAAAGGCCAAGAAAGATCAAAAGGAGGAAGCTATGAAGCATCAGTTCGCTAAAGGAGAAATCATCGAAAATCCGAAAGGACATCGGAACAAGTATGTTTCTGAATGGTGTTTTTAAACATTTTACTAACAACCTTCGCTGAAAATGCTTTCAAAGGTATAAATATTCGCACCATTTCCACATAGCTGTTAAATAAGACTTTGGCTTTTTTTACCACTTTCCCACAATTTGCACAGCTTTTTATAGCCCGAACTTTAACTCGTTGCGTGTGCAAAACGTCACATGCCTGTAAACACACACTCCATGCACGCAATGCGTGCATGGAGTGTGTGTTTACAGGCAGGCGACGTTTTGCACAAGCAACTTTTTTTTAAATATATACCCTTTCCAGATTCCGACCCACCGAATGCGCCTCCTGCCATGATCGCGATCCTGGATTACCTCAGACAGGAGAAGGAAGACGAGCCCGACTACGATGTCATCGCCGCCTTCCTCGAGGAGGACCTCGCCGCATCCAAGGTCTACAATACAATCTTATACAATCCTGTTTCATTCAAAGTACTTTAGATGTTACATCTTATTTTCCGTTAGAACGTCTTGGCTTCTTCCAAATTTCGCGGAAATTGCAGCAATACCAAGACACCAATTTTATTATCCAATATTTTAAAGAATACATATCCCTTCAGAGGCCGCTCACTGGCCCATTCGACTTGTTCGATCAGCCGATCCGCAATCCTCCCCGTCGCAAGGCAGTCCCGTCGAAGATCGATCCCGTCGCCGACGTCACTGCCTCCACAGCCGACTGCTCGGCCATTTCCCAGCTCTGAGAGAAGGGCCCAATGCATTTCTGAGGGCTCCATGTTCACCGGACCCGAATAGCCCATCGATCTCTATTTCTAAACAATAGATCGATCTCCTTGCGATAAATGGAGAAGTGGCGATGTCTTTGTCTTGAACCTCTAAATATTTCCGAGCTCCAATGCAATTTTAATTGTTTAATTGAGATGCAAAGTTCCTCCTTCTCCTTTATATAGCAGAGCCCACAAAGAAGTCATCTTGCATACTTTAGTGGCTCTGCTCAGAATTACATAATATGGCACGCAGTTTTTCTCTTTATATTAGAATGATTTTATCTCGCACTTGGACTCGTGGTCGTTGGCGATGTCTCTGACTTGGACATCGTTGGCGATGTCTCTGACTTGGCGCGAAACCCTCCCGATACTCTCTTCGAGAGTGTGTCTTCGCGAGTAGGGTCAGAGCACGCTTGGAGAGAGAACAGTTCGGTCGGCTTGTAACTCCCATAATAAACAGCCCCAGTAATGGAAACATTACATCCTATCTTAATTTACTCGTCTTAATTTCGTACCTAGGCGCGAAACACTCTCCATAGTCTTTAACATGCTTGACGACGAGAGAAATAGTTTTGAATGGAGAGAGAACAGTCGCGTTCGGAACGTGAACACGTTTGGTTCGCGAATAATAGAAACCCATCGAGCGTCACACATGCTCAGTATCTCCACAATGTAATGGAATATGATGCTCATCGCATATTGGTGGAAATTGATTGGAAACGTAGAATGGCATTATAGCAGTTCCAAGCCTTTCTAAACTCGCGTTCCGTCCAAACTGTTCCCTCTCCATTGAAAACAAGGTTACTCTCGTCGTCTGGAAGGTCAGAGAGAGTGGAGGGAGTTGAGCACAAAGGGGCCGAGCCCCAGAAGACCGCGGAACTGCCATGATACAGTTCCATTTCTGCCTTCTTGGTGAGAAATATGAGATCCAGCTCTTGTGCGAACGACCCTTCAAATATTGTTGGGCACCAAAATGTGACTTATTTCCACTACAGCGCGGAAAAATTGAGCTCGTGAGGTGCATTGGTTTCATGTCATCTTTGGCGCTGAAACGGAGCGCAAAACAGAGTCAGAGCGATTCTGGGCAAACTCCTAAAAACAGCATCAGATCAAGAGTTGATTGTACCCGCGTTGCTGATTTAAAGAAGGAGTGGGAGCAACTTCTCTGATTACTGTCATTATGGAAATCGAGAACAGACACAGGCCAAAGTGCAAGTGTACTTTTGCTAGACATAGGCCAAAGTGCATTTTGGCCCCCAATGGCCCAAGCTATTTTACAGACACGGAATGTTGCTGCTACTCCTCCTTTAAATCGCCGCGTTGTGATGTTCAGCAATATTTCATTTTTTCAAGACATTTATTCTGCTTTATCAACAGGAAAAAGAAGGATAAAGGGGGAAACGAGAATCTGGTAGTGATATAATCAGGGGCCACAACGTGGTTCACAAACATTCACCATAATGCCCGAAAGTAGGGTCATCGTTTAGCCCTGGGCTTGGCATAGATCATGCATTCTACCGTTTCTCGATATCTCATTTCATTGCCGAGGTATGCTTCGAAAACTAGCGCGCATCGAGTGAGGGGAGAGGTGCCAAAAGGCGGGCCGCGACGCGGCCATTGGGCGCGTTGCGGCCCACTGGCGGGCGGAAATGACGACCCTTCACTTAAACCCCTGAAAGTGACTTGGGCCGAGGATTCTCTACTCTCCTCTCTTCCTTCCCTAGAAACGAGCGAGTCTATGCGCGTGTCCGTGTGGGAGATGGCACGAAGTCACAGGCATCGATGCAGAAGCGCCAGAATCGACTACGCCTGAAACCTAAATACCGTAATCTTTTGAACTATATCCTGGTTGATCGGAAACTGGAACTTTATTGATTCGTTTAGACTACATATATATGAGACCATTATATAGACAGGGGCTAAATATGTTCGCGAAGTACTGTTGGCGGAATGAATGTTCCGGAAAATGCGCTCATCGCCCTACGATCTCTCTCCACCGTTCTCTCGCTTCTCTAACTGCCAGACCACGAGAGAACAGTTGAATTAGATCGTCGGGAGATGAACATTCATTCCGCAGACGGTATGTCTTAAACCACCCATGCAAATCGCATGAAGGACGTATTAATTTTTCTCGCCGTCTTAAGATACGAAATTTAACGCTCTTCCTGCCATTTTTCATTTCTTCCTCTCTCGTCGTTCGCTCTGGTATCAATATTCTCTCCGCCATCAGAGGAGCCATGTTCAAGGTACGGAGGAAAATGTTGCGCCTGGTACTGTTTTCCTCCTGCGTATCTTTCAGTGTATCGTTGTGAATGCGCTCTTTCAGGAACAACTTTTCATTCTATTGTTCCTCCTCGCTCTGGTGAAGACTGAATTCATCAGCTACATCGGTATGCAGCGATCGGCAAGAATATGAAATAAATAATGAACTATTTCAGATTGTGAGAATGAGGTCAATTTAGAGGAAAAGATGAACAATATCACATGCTTCCCTGAGATACAGCAAGCTAATAACGGATGGGGTTATCGGGATTCGTGTATCGATAAGAGTTTCAAGGATATTTTCTGTGTAATGAAAGTAATTTTCAAAGGTAAGTGCCTTCAAACACATGACTTTTCTACCCAAGTTGAAGAGTTTATTTTCTTTATAGCTAGCTAATTTCAGATTCCAAAGTCCAGTATAAAACGTTCTCCCGTCAATATGAAACGAAACAGGATCGGCCAAACCAAGCATGCACTTACCCTAACCCTGAACACAGGCAATTTACTGCAACATGCAAATCAGGCCGCAAAGATGACATGAAGACCGTTTTGGACATTTGTAATGGTACTGTCGACTTCTATTTTACAAAATGCTTAGAAAGTATTCCAGAAAACATGTGAAATTTCTGAAGGGTCATTCCTTGCTCCTTTATATAGAAAACCGGTTCATTCAACTGACACGGGGAGTCGGTGAACCTATTTTAACAAATCAAAAAGTGATTAGGTGCATTCGAAATACCTCGACAAACTACGTAGATCCAAGCTAACGATAATTGCGATACGGCATCGTGCACGCGGTGGGAATCCATAATAAAACGCGCGCTTTGGCCCATTTTACGTTGACAGTTTCAAATGGCCCAAAAGCGCGCGTTCTTTATGTATTCCCACCTCGCAAACGATGCCGTTTCGCAATTATCGTTTGTTTAGATATACGTAGTTTTTCGAGCTCATTCGAATGCACCTAATCACTTTTTGATTTTCCAAATCAGGTCCACCGACTTCCCTTGTGAGATCGCTGAATATTGTCCTTTCAGTGAATTACATCAAGTGCAACAACGTATATAATATATACTGGCAGCCACATGACATAAATTCTCAGCTAGCCTGCCGAGTGGAAATATACATGAACCCTGCCTCAGGTACCTACAACAAGTATTCAATTTCTCAAATATATCGAAATTCTGCAGCCGTTGGTTTCTATCGGCACATGCGTGAATATATCAACAGCCCCGATCAAAGTTACAACGGGAGTTCTGTAGTACTGGAAGAACAAAAAGGACCATCCTATGGAAGATGCTATATTCTCTGCTATTTCGGAGACTGCGACGTATGGCATGCATCTTGATTGTGGTTAAAGAAGGAGTAGGAGCAAGATTCCGGTCCGTAAAAGAGCTGTGGAAATTGTGGATAAAATATTCTAAAATGCAGACACAAGGCGAAAGTACATGTGCACTTTCGCCTGTGTCTGCATTTTAGCATAATTTATCCACAATTTGCACAGCTCTTTTACGGACCGGAATCTTGCTCCTACTCCTTCTTTAATCGATAATTTCAGAATTTGTCGGATCTTGTCATTACGACCATGTGCCAAAACCATCCCAGCAATCCTCTTACTCGGTGGGCACAGCTTCGAGCAGCTGAAGAGAAGATGGCCGATAAGGAGAAACAAGCCAAATTGCAGGCCGTTAAAGAACCAGCGGTATGATATTCAGAAAGCTTTGGAAAATACTGTGGAAAGTGATCTAATAATTTTTTTATCGTGAGCATTCAATTCGAATTTCCCATTCTACGACGCTGTGGTTTTCCTCCATAAACCATTCTGTTTCATAATTTATGAAACTCTTGGCACTGAGACATAGAAAAAAAATCTCTTGGCACTGAGACATAGAAAAAAAATTTTTTTTGCCCCTTCATCGTTAGAAATTTCTTTGGTGCTCGACAATACGTTTGTCTTTACAGGGAATCGTCGTGAAAGTGATCATTCTCGGATGGGCCGTTTTCGCCGTTTTCCTCGTCCACATCTTCATTGCCCTGGTCTTCAACCTTTTCCCGTTCAACCGCTTTGATTAGTGGTATGTTTCGATTTTTTTTACAATTTTTCAACTGTCTTTTACAGGATTCTGGAGTATACGAATTAAAGGAGGAGGATGCGGAGCGACTTGATCTCTGTTCAAGATCTCGTAATTTAATACATGATAAATTCTCCTCCTTTTTGGCAATAAATGTGTTCAAGAGCTTTGTTATTATGACAGATTCGAATGCTCCAGTTCGAGTGTACTCTCTGCATCGAAATGGATGTTTCTCAGTAAAGATTATGCGCGCTTTTGATCAACCTCTTCGAGCTCTATTACAAGTTACTTCAGATTCAATCAGCCATAAAACAGCGCTTGTCAGTGGTCCGTGAAACCCCCGAACAACAACAACATCCGCACCAGGTGAACCTCATTGGGTCGCCCTCCTACCTCCCCTCTCTCTCTCTCTCCCTCTAACTCCCCTGACTACGCAGCGATTCGCATCAATGCAGAGAGAGAGGAACGAGAACTCGAACTGCTGCCCCTCTCCATTGTAGTGCCAGGGCGAAAGAGCGTCCGACGTTCTCTCACCCTTTTCCCGGAGTGGACCAACTTTAGTGTCGTGTATGCCCAAAGATGCATGTATTTTTATAATTCTCCTAGTTTTTGAAAGCCGAGATCGTTCGGTAAGCTCAATGTATTACTATATTTGTTTTATCCATTGAAAACGGTTTTGTCGTCGTATATGTGGTTAGAGACAGCAGAGAGGGTATCATCGGCATCCACACGCATCCAATAGTGCGCTCCGGTCCGACTACTCTCCAGCTGTTGAACATCATCAATGTATGACGCGCTCTTGTAGGATACGCTCTTGTTGAAGCCCTATCAGTCATCATCTGTATGCCCTTCCCAGCTATTCCCTCTCTTTCCGCCGTTTTCATCATGGCTACGGGACGCCATAATCGCCCCTCGCCCTGGTATGCACAACCGACTGTACGATAGAGTACACATCGACACC
>JACMIG010004072.1:0-10938 GCA_014805385.1 Levipalatum texanum
CAGTCTGCCCTTCTATGAGGGCCGTAAAGTGAGAAACATAATATTGTATACACTATATACACTTTTTGGAAAAACGTTACGGTCGCATGCACACATACAAGCACGCCTTTTATGTAGCAGTAGATTGCAAACTGACTGAAATTGCAGTTTTCGCCCGTGTAGTCGGCAGCGCATGTGCAACGCGGCTTCGTAAGGTCTTCATTGCAGAGAGCTGTGGCGTCCTGATATACTGCCCTTGAGACAAGGACATGCGACAACTTACCAGTACATTGCACTTGGTGGCGTAGAGCGTTCCATCGTCGCCGATGTATGGAGCGCAGCGGGGGTTCCCTAATAATTAGTTTTTGGCGGTATCCATAGCAAGCATCTGGCGTCTCTCCATCAGTCTATTCACTCACATGTGCGAGATTAGTCAAATGGAAAGAAGCCAGTCACTCAAGGATGGATTCTGCCAATGTTTACTGAACATGCATTTCGTACAGATGACGCAAATGTAAGTATCACAGGATCACATCAATCTCACTGAGATAGCACGTAAAATATGCAGTATCAGCAGGATAGGACGTCTGTCCACCACCGCCAACATCGGTTCCTGAATACTAATCTTATACAGAAATTGCCCGCAATCAAACCGATCCACGATCCATTCGGTATGCGTATCATGCTTTCGGCGAATGCAAATTGCTACAATTTGATCAATTCACTGACATCCCCAAAAATATTCCTCACATTGTAGTTGAGCTTGTAGTTCGGCGATAAACAAGATACTGTGCACACGGCTGTCGAGGATTGCATGTACGCATCCGTGTAATCGCATGTTAGGGATGCTTCATCTTCAAGAATGATTATTAGTTAGTCAAGGGTCATGGTGTGCACTTCCAACGCTCGTAACTTGTGACGGGAAGCATTCTGGTGTACTGCACGGATCGGGTTTGAAGAGATCATCGCAAGGTGCTGCGAAAAGGGGTTGCAATTAAAGAAGGTCTGGGTGTAACTTCCATACAAACTTCCACTCTTAATGCGGGCACAGTGTCCCATATGTCGACTTATTCAAATCAAAAATTTCAAAAAGTCAATCTAACCCACGTTAAAGGAGGAGTAGCAGCAAATTGTTGGCCCCAGACGGTGTGCACTTTCCTCATACGTCTACGTATGAAAATGCTACATTTTAAAAAGTTTGACTAGAGAATTGTACCCACATTAAGAGTGACAATTTGCATCAAGTTGCTGACAGACTCTTTAAATACTTTCATTATAAATGTAATTCCCACCTGCGCTGATAAAAGATGCTCTGTGGACAACGAAGAGAGCCCACAGAATCATTCGGGCAACCTGATCGAGCCTTCGAGTGCCCAAAGACTCTCGGTTCCAAAAGATGCCGACCCTGACTAGGAGGCTATCAACGATGCACGAAGGAGGCGCACCGGGAAGAAAAACCATGGAGATTTCCACGTTGCGGCCTTTCCCTTTATCCCCCGCCCACGATCCCAATCTATTCCTGCTCTGAAGGCAGCGCATCCTTCTATTGTCTTTTTGCTTTTGTTGTTTGGAGTCCCAAACTCAAGAGAATGCTTCTTTTGGAGCATTTTCGAAAAGACCATGAAACTTCCTCAGAAGATCACTTTGACTCTTGAGCTATTGCGCCTTTCGCTAGTTCTAAAACAGTATTTTTTCCGCTACCGTTTTTCAATATTCTCGAGGCTCGAAAAGACAAAAGAAGATGCAGTCCAGTTATCCCAACCCAATCATTCCCTTGAGCTTTTATCAGTCGTCATGGAGATCCGTTACAGCTTGCTCCTCTTTTTAGCGCATCCTTTCTGTTGGAGTCTCCGAGAGATAGAGTCCTCGACCTCTCCGAAGCCGTACTCCATCCAAAACCTGATTGTTCGTTTTGTGCAGGTTTCAAGGGCGACTTACGCTTCGCACCTAGGTGATCAGTCTCTGATCTGAACGACGAGAGTAACCCTATTTTCAAGGGATAAAGTAAAGTCGGAAGAGAACGGGTTATATTTGGCGTATTTGGAACCAGTGTCCTATTGCCTCACATTGTTTCAGCATGGAGCCGGAAAAGAGCAGTCGCGGCAGATCCGCGGCGACTCTTACAAAGTTGGTTTATTCTGAACTTGCTTTGAACACTTTTGATGTCTGAATATTCAGAGACTTCTTCTCGTGGTGTACGATCTCGTGCCTGAACAGCATCGCATCATCAAAGAGGCGATGGCTCAAGCTCTTCTGGGTCCTGATCTTCTTCATCATGCAAGTTTTCACTTTCGGCCTGACGGAAACTCTTGATATCAAGTCTAATTGTAAGAGTGGTTAAATTAGACCATGCGGCGGCGTTTTCAAGTGATGTAATTCGCGTATGAGCTCATGCACCTTCATTTAGATAGACAAATTTGATGATTACAGGATGGCAGCTCTTGCCTTCATGATGTCGACCTTCATCCGCAAGTACTTGGCGTATCCACTCAACTTCGATGCGACCGTATCCATGGCTGCGCTGGTATGGCATCGTATTTACCTGATTCTTATCATCCCATAGCCCTACCCCCGCGTCACGTTCTGCAACTACAACGCCTACAAGATGTCGGTCGTCAAGAATCACTCGGCCTTTACCGCGATCAAGTATCACATATCACTGAGGAGAAATGTTGTCTTGACAGGACACTCAATGCAGAGTTCGCCGAGGCAGCGGATGGAGAACCGCTGACGACGGATGTTTACGGCTTTTCCAAGGTATTGAGTGCTTTTTGCTGTAAGCCAGATTTGTATTTAGTTTGCTGTCTGGTTTAGTTTTTATGCTTTCTTTGTGTTCTGGTCATTTCAGCGTAGCTTGGTAACTGCGTTCCTTAGTGTCGTTGTTGCATTATCTATTCGTAGTTTGGTCTTTGAGTAGAGCCCACTGCATAATTATTGAACCGGGATGTGCCTTTCGATCTTTTCAGAGTGTATTGAAATTTATGGGGGTTTGTAGTATATGTGAATTCTTTCATGTATCTTTCCACCGGCTTCCTTGTAGGAAGTATCAACGATCGGACGGACAATGCGCGCTCAGATGTGGCTTCGCGTGCTGTCCATGAAGCTCAATGAAGGTTTCCCGAATAATAGTTTTCGATGCGAGTTTTCATTTCAGCGATCCGTCGCAAGGCTACGTACAACTTTGACGAGCTCGTCAGCGAGTGTTCCTTCCAGGGAAGGGCGTGTGGCTCGTGAGCTATTCTACATCATATTTTAAAGTGTCGTGAATCCAGTCCTTCTTGCCTGTCTTTAGCCAACTCCATCTCCGCGACTCCTTGGTAGCTACGTAAACATGCATTTTTAGGGCGGACTTTTCATCCTTTCTCCACCCGACATACGGTGCCTGCTTCACGTTTCAAAGCGGTGCTTCTGTCTCGAGATCGGGAGATCGGAACGGGCTCAGGCTTCTGATGTCTGCGAATGTGAGCCGCAGCATCTCGTGTTTTAAAGAAGGAGTAGGAGCAAGATTCCGGTCCGTAAAACAGCTGTGGAATTTGTGGATACGAACCACAGAAAGTTTACTGTAGTCGCACCACTTCGAGATTCCTTGAGAGTGTTTTATCGGTATATTTTTATTTATTTGTTTTATAAATTTTCATCGATATCTACGCTCGTTTCTCTAGACATGCAAAACATAAAGAGAGATTTAACACTCCTTTTTCACGCCATCCAGACAAGACCGCCCAAAGCTACCGTATCAAAAGGGTGGTTTTTCTCCAAACCATAACTCCTGGTTGAATCGAGTATACCAGGAATGAGTGGTATGGAACATCTCGTCACGGCGAGCTATATCCGTTCATGCCAATATCTCCCTTTTGAAAGTTACTCCTACTCCTTCTTTAATGTCGGCGGAAGTAACGTTCCGGAATGTACGCCCATCGCCCTGCGATCTCTCTCCACTGTTCTCTCGTTTCTCTAACCACCAGACAAGGAGAGAACAGTGGAGAGAGAACAGACCGTTCGCTCTCGATAACAGTGGAGAAAGAGCGCAGGGCGATGAGCGTTCATTCCGGAACGTTTATTCCTGAGACAATAAACATCGTAGTAGTCTGATAACAGAGTACGATGTTTCTTATTTACAACCTGCGTCCTTCTTTCAGCAAGAGCTCCCTTCTGCCTCGACGTCGGCCATGGACTATATGCCTGTCACGGAATCTGCGGGATTCCGCATCGGCGTCTACAACCCCGGAGAATATCCCGAGTGAGATACTGTAGGTTTGAGCAGCTCATTTTCTCTTTTAGCCTTGACGAAAAGGGCCTCGATGCAGGAGCAAGGCGCGAAACATTTATTGCAGTCGAAAGAGTAAGTTTTCCTTGTTCTGCCCTCTCAGTTGCGTGGGCGGAACCAGATGGATTTAATAATGTTTGTAGACGGAGTACTCGCGCCTTGGTCCGCCGTGGTCGGAGTGCACGGAGAAAGGAGATGCTGACAATTATTACAACGTAACACAACCCCCTAGTCCCCAAGAACTACAGTAACCCATTTCGCAGCGTTACAACTACTCGCTGTATTCGTGTGCCGCGTCATGCATGCAGAAGTACGCACAGGATACGTGCGTTTATCATGGGAGTGTGCAACAAAGGCCGTGATAAAGGTGCGGTTGCGTGGATCCGATGTATGAAAAGGCGGACAACCAGACGCACTGCACCACGGCCCCTGAAGGTGCTCAATTTAATGAAGCAGTTGGAAATTCTTATAGACAGCCATAATCAGTAAGACAACAAGTGTCGTATAATTTTTACATGGTGCTAGAAACATACTTTCAGTCGAATGCCTCCTTAAACTCCTCCTGACGAATACAAGCAGCGGCGAGGAGTTTTCGCCCGTACACTACTGTGGATGCCAGTCACCGTGCAAGTAGGAATCATAGATCGTTCCAGAGAAGACGCCAATAGTGTGATATGATCAACGTAGCAGCCTTGTTCTTGCGGTTATCTCATAGTAAGACAAAGAGGCCATTGCCCCTGAGTCTATTATCGTGCTATTGTCCGGTATTAAAGTGATGCGGAGGCGACGCGCGAACTACCTAACGCTAAATAGCGAAATGATCTATCTTCAAGTAGTAGATAGATCATTTCGCTGCTTAGCGTTAGGTAGTTCGCGCGTCGCCTCCGCATCACTTTAATACCGGGCAATACCTCGTTTACCCTTATTCAGGGAACAGCGCCTCTCCTTCACTGTCTCCATGAGCAAGTACCCCGCTATGGATTATGCGGTAAGCGGAACCCGCTTGTCAGGATGCCATCTTGACGGTTGCACCTGCTTATTTCAGTTTTATCCATGATAGAAAAAAGCTTTCAAAAATGCCCTGGTTCAGGTGAGCGTGGGGACCCAGGAGCAATTCGAAGCGATGGAATCCGTTGCTAACTCGCTCATCCCTCCCGACCCGGTAGGTTCCAAGAGATAATGAAATTTCTAGGGTGAAAATCTACACCCCCCATTAGTGTGATCATCTAATAGTCATGCCGTAAATTCCGAAGTACGGTTTGTGATCTTTCAGAAGTGCCAGATATTTGATGCCATTGTACGTGCCGACAAAGATTTCGTGCTCATCAAGTACTGCAACATGTCCGCACTCAAGCCCTGGGATCAACGTCCTTGCGGGTAATCTTTCAGTGTGCACTCATTTTAGCACTATAAAATCAACTAGTCTTATTCTCGAGCAATCAACAAACAACCTTGTCCAAACCCGTGCGGCTATCAAACAAAGTGTGAAGTAGACTTGTGGCGTTCGATGAGACCGAATTACCAGATATTGCGTTAACACCCACCAATCCAGTCCACAACTGCTAAATCTCCCTTTTCAGATGTGTTTTCTACAGTTACCCCGATAGGAACCATAAGGTACAGGATAGGAATCGCGATCGCGACTATACATGGCCCTGCGTTTACGATCGGTCGCAGTGCAATAAAACGCTGGATAAATGGGGCTCCCAGCTGAAAATATCATGTCGCGACGTAATAACCTCATTTTGTATCACAAACTGTGACGAGCTCTACAGTTCTTCTCGAGGTTCTACTTCATCCCCGCAACGGGAACATTCAGCACCGAATGGAAGAATTACACGATCAACCCGTCGAATGACACCTGTGATATGAAGCAGGTTTGCGCCAAACTTAATTCATCCAAAAAAGAGTTGAATTTGCAGAAGAAAACTCCGCAAGATTTTCTACCTTTTCCAAACGTATGGGAATGGTATAAAGATGGTCTGTACAAGGATCCGACAATGAGGAATCTAATGGCGGGAATCAAGAATAATCTAGGCCACGTCGAGACCGTCGTGGTATCGACTTACTTGAAACAGGGCGAGGAGTCCATTTCAGAAAGAACTTCAAGAACAAGACTTGGCAAAGATCGTCGCTGAGTTTGGACAGACTACGACGACAACGACTGCTTTTCCGATCAACCTACCGACTGTGCCTGGAAAAGGAACTGGAAATACCAGGACCAACACGACGACTTCCACCACTACAACGACAACGACAACGACGACCACAATGACGCCCACCACGCTTCCCAGCAATTTTACTGGAGTCGACATGCCGGGAGTAAGTGAACAGTGAATCATCGGCTTGGCTTCAGCCTAACGGTCCATGGAGGAATAACGTAACGGAGTCACGTGCCATGTCCCATAGATAGGGATCGCAACGTGATCCACCAAAAGGATCAAAATTGGACTCATCGATTAGCTCATGCTCCCTTCGACTATATGTACCATGGCCCACGGGGCGGTAAGAATGAAAAAGCGCCAAATCTTTGCAGTATGGCAGCTGCTCCAAGACGAACTACTACTTTGCGACCATCCAGGACTGTCTCGATTGGTACGCGCGCAACGGCCTCGTCCTTCACATCTATTACAACTCGCTCCAATTCACGCAGTACACAGAACGACCCATTTATTCGGTGCGACCTCGGAAAACCTTACAAGACTAATGTGATTGCAGCTCTCCGACCTGATCACGGATCTCGGCGGACACGCCGGACTGTGGCTTGGACTATCGGTCATCTCTCTCGTGGAGATATTGGGTGAGCCATATGTGCGTTAATCCACCTAAGTGACATGTTCTATCGCACACCCTCTAAAGCACAATTTCATCTGAGTCACGTGTTTAATTCCCTAGACTTCATAGACAATTATATGCCGTATGAATAATCTTTAGGCCTACTCTTCTGTTGCATCTTCTTCATCATCAGCGGAAAACGCGCACGACCACAAATGGAGACGGTTTCAAGGAAGTAAAATGAATCAAAATGATTTTTTTACAGAAAGACCGCCGCTCCACGTACGACCAGTGATTCTTCCTCAAACAAGAAGTTTTAATGTTTTCAGGTTGATATATGTTGTAGGTACACTGATGCATCCCAAAACTGAAAACTAGTTACGGAGAATAATCCAAGATGAAATAAATGTGGTGTGTGAATACTTGATGAGACGACATCCTACACATAAGACTTCACAAGATCTGCTTTTTTGCTTATGCATGGGCAGAAATAGAAGGGCCGCGGAGAAAAAGATGAATGGTTTCCCTGAGAAACGAAGAAAGGCAAGAATTGCGGAGGAAAAGCCCACTTTGCCAACGTGACTTGTAGAAGAAAACGGAAGCAGCGTGAATACACACTACTACAAAAATGTTCGTGTTCTACATCTTCACCGTGAATTCTCTCGGAGGCAGGAACCAAGCTTTGAAGGAGCAGTTTGTTAAAAAAGGTCTGGTAGCAACTTTCTAATTTGAGATTTTGTGTGCATCGGAATCTTCTCTTCAAGACGAGCAATTTGATACCTTTCTTGCCTATGTATTCTTCTTCCCCGAGATACGCCCTTTCAAATTTGAACGCATTGGATACGGTAGCCTTGATCAATCCCGTCTGCGCGGCTAATTATACACCACGTTAGATCAGAATCGGCAGGGACATGATCTGTCTGCACATAGCAATTTATTTGAAAACAAAGTTTAGCAAAAATCGCGAGTGCGCTCTCTTAATTTTCTTAATCTATTCCACGGATTCGAAGTTTCTGCCAGACCTTCTTTAAGCTGAAACGGAGGTACGCTTGATGAAGACGATCATTGTCAGGCTTGTTCGCAACAAGAAGAAAAAACTAACAAAATCGAGATGAATATTCTGGAAATTACTTGATCGGAGTTCTGAAAGATTGTAATTATTTCGTTTCCACTACTGATTACGACAAATTAGCTGCGATGTTTCAACATGCGGCTAATGAGGTCAAAACACATCGTGTTCTCTTGCGGGGCCCTGTTCGTAGCTTGTTCGACGTAGCAATGAGTACAAAGAAGCTCCCTGGGAGACGGAGGGAGAGACACTGCAGAAAGGAGCTGCCCTCTGAAATGGTGGGCGAAACTAGCCATTTATTTATGTGACAAGAGACCGAGGCGATCTGCACAAAACTCCATGTTCAGGGGAAAAAGGGATCGAACTGATGCAATATAATAATCAGTGCATGCATTAGTTACATTCTCATTCAATAGTCATGAAACGTTGGTGATGCAATGCATACGATACAATGCTATTTTTCCCGATGTGAGAAAAGTTGTGTGCTGTAATTTGGTACATTATTCAGAAAGTTGAACTTTTCCGGTTCTTACTTTGCATCTAAATAAACCATCGCAGCTGGATGAAGTTGATTGGATACTCAGAAGGGTGAGGCGTGCAAAACAGTGTCTGCTGTTCAGGACATCAAAGTATCATACTAACCGTCGAATCATGTGCAGAACAACTTCAAATGTCACTGCCAATTACGTTCTTTACGTGAAAGCTGTGCGAGGGCTGTGCTGTTCATTCTCAATGGCAGGTCTTATGACAACGTACTGCAATGTACACGATTCAGCCTCGGCCCCTAAAGACGGAGAGTTACTGTCTCGTTTTATCCGAGATAGTATCGGAGATACCGAAACTCGTTTAGCCAACCCTAGTAGTCGTCGAATTCAGTGCAGGACAACTTCAAATTCCCATGCCAATTATGTTTTTACGTGAAAATTATTCGAGAGATGTGTAATTCATACTCGTAATGCCAGGTGCTAGTCTTATGACTGCGGGTCTCCCAAACATCGTTGAAGTGTGCAGTTCAGCGAAACCAGTCCACGTAGGACTGGGGGTGGAATTGCAAAAGCAGCTGGATTGGGCAAGAATTACCTTTCACCTAACTATCATCCTTTCTCTAATGGCTTTAAAGAAAGGTGACTTTATATGTGTTTAACTTAGCGAGCGGTAGAATAATTTCAGAATTTTTCACCTCGATAAATACGTGTATCAATTTCATAAGTGGGCCAGAGAAAGAAGAATATGAATACTTCGCCAAGAAGGCCACGAAGTACTATGTGGGCATCTTTGATCGGTATTCATCGTCGATGCGAAAGGCGCGTGTTGTCTATGTGCCGCTATTGGTATTTGCCGGATTAACTGCTAACGGTATAACTGTGCTCAAATTCGGGTAATATCAAGATAGTTTAGTTCTTATTATCACCGTGCTGCTTCGTCGCAATCTTCGCACTAATCTCTTCAACCAGATATTGATAGTCATGGCAGCGTTCGACATCTTCATGAGCATTCTGTGTAACTGGAACTCGTGGTTTGACCTTGTGAGTTGTCTTTGTGGAACGGTTGGAGAAGCGTTGTTCCAATTTCAGTTCGGAATACCCTACGTTCCGTTCTGTTCGCCTGTAAGACAGAATGTTGTCGCATTCTTGTTGTCCAAGTATCCAGCCGAGATCAGCAGCATTTTTCACATTGCATCATTGTGGCTGACGACTTTCATGACAATGATGAGGTATTATTTGATGTTGAGTATTTAAGAATGGTGGAAACGTCAGATTCGTTGCCATCAGAAAGCCAACGGCCAACTTCGACGGTCACAAGCTCTTGACAATCGTAGCGACAACGGTACTGGCTATAGTCGCTGGTCTGGGAGCCAACCTCATCTTCATTATGCTCCGCTACGTCGTATGGTCGCTTTCGCTCACAATCAATCAGGGTCATTGAAGTCGGAGAAAAGCACGAGAATAGCGTCATCCGCAGGATGTGCTGGAAAATTCGGATTGAAAGAGGGTTGGAAGAACAGAAAAAGTTTAATATCCGTACTCCAGATGATCCCTTTACCTTCTACGGCGAACCCAGCTTCAGCGATGATCAGGGCACGTTTTTCGCATACTATTGGACACATGTGAACGGTGATGGCATGGATACCTACGCCCTCTGCTACTACCGCACGCTCGAATACTGGCTAAACGGTGATCATGTTAATTATTTATGTTTAAAGAAGGTGTAATAGGAATGTCTGGGTCATATAAGGAACCTAGTACATATTTTCTCCATGTTCGACTGTGCACCAAAACATTTTTCAACATTTTTTTAAAACTCATCCCCAGCCTTAAAAATGCAGTCAAAGTCGGCATCGATTATTGGAATAATGGCCTGATCTACCAAATACAAAATAGAGACAGTTCTTTTTAATTACACTGAACTGGCAATTTGCCTTATCGCATTAATACCAATAGGGCGGATGACTGCATTCCGGGGTATAATTAGAAATACTGCAGCCGTGATCGGGTCTCTCCTGCCGGTCATCCTTCTCATAGCCTTTACTCCTCCTATCCTCTTGAAAATGATCGAATCCGCACGGCGCAAACGGCGTCTCCGCGTATCCGCCCAGAGTGTATGACCGTGATACTTGTTCCAGTGCGCTCTTTATTAGGTCGAGCGCAACGTCGCCATGATGATGCTTGTCACCGTCGTCTTTTTCCTGACAGAACTTCCGAATGCGGTCGTACTCATTGTTGCAGGCAAGTTATTAGGGTAGACTTTCTTGAATACCTGCTTCCACTTCTGGGGGGGGGGCGGCGCGCCGGCGGGGGGGGGGGGGGGGCGCGGGGCGGGGGCGGGGTGGGGGGCGGGGGGGGGGGGG
>JACMIG010004073.1:0-10938 GCA_014805385.1 Levipalatum texanum
AAAAACCTTGATCTAACTCGTATTCAATTTTGGTGTCAATCCATTGCGTCCTCGCGCTGCGGTTTGGGTTCTAGTGAAGGGGCATTATTTTCGCCCGCGAGCGGGCCGCGACGCGCCCAATGGCCGCGTTGCGGCCCACCTTTTGGCGCCTCTCCCCTCACTGGATGCGCGCCAGTTTTCGACTGATATCTCGGCAATGCAATGAGATATCGAGAAACGGAAAAAAACATGATCAATGCCAAGCCCAGGGCTAAACGATGAACCAAATTTCGGGCATTTTGATGAAGTTTTGTGAACCACGTTGCGGTCCCTAAATAAAGTCAATCGTTAGTGCTAGGCGAGGGAGATGTTACAGTAACCGTATGTGATATTGGATGCGTACCAGACTAGTCAAACTGAACAAAGTTATAAAACTAAATATCGTAATACAAACGCTGTCCGTCTGGACCAGGTAGCCAGAGTAGTGGAAAGTCCTCATGTGGCGCAGTGAGGAGGCCTGCACCTTCCATGGCAAAGGCGAGAGGGTCGAGGGAGATGGGAGGAAGGGGAGAGATGTGAGAAGGGACCGAGGGAAGAGGCTGGGAGGAGTTTGAGGTATGCAGAGGGAAGTGAGGGAAGTGGTCAAAAGAGGAGTCTTGAGAAGAATGGAGGGCAGAGAGGGGGGACGGGACAGAGGGAAGGAAGTGGAAGGAGGCAGGGGAATCGAGGGGAGAAAGAGAGATGGGTGAGCTCTTGGCCTGGATGTACTGCTGCACAGTGCACTCCTCATACGTATTTATCGAGAATGCCTCAAACGATTCATTTAATTTATTCGACAGTCCGGAATAGGAACGCTAAAGCGGAGTAATAAATTATGTTTCCACTAACCCCTCTGCCCATGGCCCAAATCGCGTCCTTTTGCGAAACACACTCCAAGATGTTGCGATCTTGGTATACTCCACTATTATAATATTTGCGAAGGCCGCGAGTTATGGATGACCATTTGGCCTGAAAACATCATTATATTTGCTTTACTTTTCAGCATTTGGTCATTGTCGGGCACCCAAAGGGCCACACGAAACGAATCCGAAACGATCTGTTTCACCCTCGCACCAAAATATCGCAAAGCGGCGGTAGATCTAGAACTGGCGCCCGACAATAGGATTCGAAATTTCTTACCGTTCCTCCGGATTGTGACTGCTCCACAGCCTGACGAACTCTTCGCGAATCTCAACAGGGCGGAATTTAGGGGAAATCCGCGGAACGATAAAATACCTGAAAGTTATAACCCTCGCCCGTCCAGCCGATGATTTCGCTGTATTCACTCCGCATGAGCAGATCGAGCATACGTGCCCAAATAGTCTGCTTTCCTTCAAAGATCAAAGTTCAGATAGATTATCGATCGATCAAAATTCGGCGATTATCGATCAAAATTCGAATATCAACACACCGCCTGGCCTCATGGGAAGGGCTTCGACTGGCTCCACGCCCTGTCTCTGCTTCATGATTCGACCGGGCATGGCGGCCTTGGACTTGTCGTAGGACGCGGGAACCTTCTTCTCGGTGGTCTTCGCAGGCCTGGAAGCGATATTGAATTTATGGGCTGCATTCTCGTGCTCCAAAACGTAACTAATTTTCACGGGAGCGGGAGAATTCGCCTCGTTTGGTTCCCGACAATATTTTTAATTCACTTACCGCGGGCCGCGCTTCGTCTTGAGAAGAGGAGGAGTTGGAAGAGGAGGAGGGGAGAAGGAAGGGAAGGAGGAGGAGGCATCCACTGGGCAGTGGTGAGGGAAGGAGGAGGAGTCGGTGATGGGAGTGAAGGAGAAGCTCGCAAAATGTGCAGACTGTCGGTCTTCAACGCTCTGGCGAAGTTCTGAAACTGGAATTTGGGTTGTATTAAGCGTCCAGTCAATGTCTTCGCGAGGAAACCCGTCATTGATTTTTCGATTATTGTCGAGAACCCATTGACTGGAAATGATTTTGGAACTTCAGCTATTTATAATCGATAGAAAACAATCAACGACCTTGGTTTCCCACAAAAAGTGATGGACGACGTGAGTGTTCCCCAATATTAAGCTTGAATAAAGTTCGAGTTCACTCACGTCTCCTCCTCTCAGCGATGGCTGCTCCGCTGTATTCCAGAAGGACGAAATTGTCGACGGGAAGCATCTCGAAGATGATGAAGAAGAGGAGAACAAATCAGGAGACAATTCGAGTGAATCGAATGAGGTTCCTTGGGGGAGGATCAGGACACGGATTCGGATTCGCACCATCGTGCGTATTTTCAGTAGGTTCCTTCATTTTCGTTTCTGGATTTCGCACCAGAGAGCGAAGAAATCGAGAGGAGCAGAGAAAGAAAGTAAATTGACTTTCGAAATCATTTTTTAATTATGGTGATTTTTAAAAACAACGTCGCGACATGTAACCTCGTGCGCTTTATTAGAACACATCAAACTCGTGGCGCGGGATGGACTTGCTCCCGTTAGCAGGGAATACGGTAATAATCTGATTCTAATTGTTGGACGCTGCCTCCGTCGATTCAATTCCGAACGAAAAGTCGTCCGAGGGCACGGCCTGGGCCTGGAAGAATTCCCATTGGAATGGAACGGGGTCCCGACGGGAAAAGTACCGTACCCTCGTCCATTCTTCTCCGTAGCAAACGACGACGGTCTCTTCGTCGTGGACTTCTTCCACGATTTCATCCGATACCGATTGCGTCGGTTCCATCTCGAGGTCAGGCAACTGAAAGGAATGGAAGATTGTAGTTTTATCTTTGATCTTCACCTTGGTTTCAGGCCAGACAACATTCGTCTTCTTCTTCTTCTTCTCTGGTTCTTCCGCCGTCGTTGCTTTCCTCTTCAAATTAGACACTTCCTGGAAGAGAGCAAACTACAAACTTCAAAGATCAAACTACACAAACCTTTTTCTTCTCGAACCCTGCCTTGAGTGGATGAATTTCTCCCGCTTTGAGTTTCTTCAGCTTCATTTTCCTTTTCTTGTGCTTGCGGACGACACTGGAATATTTCCAGTATTTAGTGGACAGGCCGGAACGGGAGCGTATGGAGCGGAACGATTAATTACCAGACAATCACGGCGATGACGATGAGGATGGCAACGACGAAGACGAGAACGATGAAGGGAACGGAGTAGTTTGAGCCTTCGGGCTGAGAAGAAATAAAAGCTCAAAGATCATGGCTAAAACTACCGAAGTCTCCGTTGTCGACGACTCCTCCGAGGCAGAGGAAGAGGAAAAGAAGAAGAAGAGGAGGAGGAGGAGGGAAAGGGAGGGGAGAGGAGCCAACATTCCCGTTGGAGGACAGGAGAAGGGAATGAGTGAGGAAGATTTGAGACACGAATGAGGAAAAATTAACGCCACTATATCATATGCAAGAATAAGAAAATCAAAATGAAAATGTACGGAATTTTATCATTTTGCGGAATGCATACATTCATATTGCGGACAGATTAGAAAAATAAATCGCGAGATACAGTAACCCTTTAAAGGGCGCCGCACCGCGCACTCGTTGCCTTGAGCAGAGGGAAGGTGCCCGCGTGGCAGGAGCCGGACCAGTCATCCTGAATTAACAATATATTTATCGATTTATTGCTTTTCCGATTTATTGATTTATCGATTTTTTAAGATAAATTATTTGTTTTACCCCATTCAGCGCCAGGAGTCCGATGCCGCCGAGACCCTCTCGGATGGCGTACATGATCTGAATTCAAACATGTTTGGTCCCACCTGGAAAACCCTGGATACGGTACCTTGTAGGCGATGGTGTCCTGGTTCTGCGTAGCCAGCCAGCGGCGACCCTGGGTTCTGAAGAGAAAACGAACTTACGATATTTAGCGACCGGAATCGAGGTGGGATCGGAACGATAAAATACCTCGTGGGAGACGTGATGTGGTAGACGGCCATACGGTCGTAGAGCACCGTGGGGGTTGCGTCCTTCACCAGCTCGCACACCTGAGATCCGTAAATTAGCGATACCGCATTTTATACTTCATTACGAAAACGAAATCACGGTTCCCCGGAATTTCACGGACCTGCGACTGCCCGATGACGAGGGTGTTCTTGGTGGCCATGCCGAGGGCGCTGCCGTTCGAGGAGGCGATCGTCTGGAATACTTCCGGTGTTTAGCGAGGGGGCGGAGTCCTGCTAAACAGCGGAATGAACCTGGAGGGTTGCAGCGGCGGGGATCTGGATCAGGATCTTGGAGAGCTCGATGCCCTCCGTCTCCCAGCCATCGATCGTCGTCGCCTGAACCAGTGTTGCGATGTGGGCGCGAAATTCAAACGGACCAAATCTGATTACGGTAATGCGGAAGAATCAAACTAACGATGTCATCGTGGTGTGTTCCGGACGCGAAGAGTGGCGAGTTGAGGTGCGTGACGTCGGGCCTGCAAGATCGGATTTACTGTGTTTAGTGACGATGCTAAACAGTGGAAATATACGTTCTGCATTTAGTGACCAGCACTAAATACCATAAATATTCTTACGTATTGGGATCGTTGAAGGGCTCGAGGACGACGTGGCGCAGCGTGTTGACGACGTCGACATCGTAGGCGGAACGGAGGGGACGACGAGTCACCGGAATCCTGGGGGATTACGGTAGAATTGGGCAGATTCAGATTACGGTCATTTTAAGCAACGCCTTGATTACGGTAACATTGAGCACCGCGTTGAGTGCTTTAGTCGTTCACTTGGTTACGGTAGCTTCGAGTAAGTAAGAGCTTGGGTTAACAATCAGATTACAGTAACTCTTGGTGGTTGCTTCGAGCAACGCTCTGATTATGGAAACATTGTGCAGCGTACTGATTACAATAGCTTCGAGCAACTAAGAGAGTACGGTAGCTTTGGGCTGCATTCTGATTACGGTATCTTTGGGCACCTCAGGGACAGCGTGTGAGGGCAGCGATTGTTGGGCGTCGTCTCGTGGAGATGGTCACGCAGTGCAGCCAGGAATCGCCCGAACTCCGTCTGGAATATATCGTTCCGATTAATACACCCTGTTTCGGCCCTGTGGCTATTCTGCTAAATACAGTAAGTATAGCGCTGCGTTTTAGTCACGTTTCGCCCTCCGAAAAAAAGGTGGAGTCTCAGCACCATTTTTACAGTTGAACAACACACTTTCTGTATTTAGCAGACAGGTCGGAATCGGAGCGAATTAATCGAAACGATAAATTCACCCTGTCCTCGGACTCGACGATGTGGTCGCACGCGAGTTCGACGCCATGGAAGCCGTGCTTGGAGAGGAACTTGACGATTCCGTGGATGAACAAGGCTCCTGCGAGGATTTTCTTGGAATCGGTAGCTTTAGCTATGTGATTTCGGTCGTTTTGGGCAAATACTTTTAATCATACAATTACGGTAGGTTTGGGCATACCCTTATTGTCGAGCATCTCACGGAAGGTGCTCTTCTTCATGTCGCATCGAATGGAGGCGACCATCCGCTTGAGATTCATCCTGGGGACGAGTGCGCTCTGCGATTTAATAAACGTCGTCCTGTCTAAGATGCACCCAACGCACCATTTCCTTCATCGCTCCCTCGGCCGTGGTGTCTGCGAAGGCCACGGTCCCGTCGTCCTTCAGCGCCATTTGCTCGATAACGACCTGCTTGCAGTCCGTGAACGGGATCCTGAATACAGTAATCCCCGAAATTCAATTTGAACGGTATAGGGTTCCGAGCGGAAAAGCCTGACTTGGTAGCCGGCATCGGGTTACGTTCGCCGTTGAGAGCGAGGCGGAAGCTGCATGAAGTCGTGAATGCGGTGTCGCAGGGTGTGACGTCATCATCGGGGACGCAGGAGGAGCAGACCTTTACATTTAATCGTTCCGCGAGTATACGCTTGATTCCGGCCTGTCCACTAAATGTAGGCACGAAAATACCTGGGTTTTCGCGAGTGCCTTCAGCAGCGGGAATGCAGTGGTGGGACACGCGCCTTCGGGATTGTCAAGCTCCTTTAAGGGGGATACTGTAGTTCAGGAATTCTGCGCGGGACCCCATACCACTCCGAACATGGCGATTCCTCCGAGCAACTCAAGCGAAGCCCAGGTCGACTGAAATCAGTTTGCTATTATTCCTCTGGTGTGGCTACCGTAATACCTTCATCTGCACGCTCCGCTCGTTTTCGTAGGCGACGAATTCGTTGTCTTTCGTAACGAGGAAAGGCACGCCGATGGGGTCGAGGAACGTGACTCGGGATTCTCCACTCCGCTCCTCCTCGCAGACCTGCGTAATAATAATTGCCAAGGTGTGGTGTACATGGTGCGCGGGGTGCATGCTAACATTCTGCTGTGTCCTATTAATCACCTCGCGGACGTTTTGCTTCTTCTGGGAGCCGGCGGAGCGCGCGGTACCGAGCGGGGCGATGAAGGGGAAAGCCTGCAAAGGGTGGTGTGCGTGGTGTGTCAAGTGTACTTTGTCGTTTCTGCCATTTAGTAAAAGTCACACACCTTCTTTCCCAGCGGGAGATCCTCTTCGTCATTGTCGCTGTTGGCCTTGGCTCCTCGAACTGCGGGGACGGCATTGATCAGGGACATCGAGAGCGGCTCCGCCGTCATGCCCATGATGAGCTTTGATCTACAAAGCATTTTGAATTTAGGGTTTTCGTTGCGGGACCCCGGATCGTTCAAATGGGCTACCGTATACCTCGGGAGGATGGAGGCCCAGTGCTCGACGAGTCCCTTGACGGTGGCTGCGGGGTTGTTGATGACGGCAGAGTCGTAGAAGAGGGGAGCGTGGTGGCCTGAAGAGGTTACGGTAGGATTGGAGCTTGCAGGGAACGGTAGGTTTGGGCAATGGCTTACCGGTGAAGGGCATGCGGGCGTTGTGGAAGCGGTGCGTGTGCAGGACAACGTAGTCGACGGTCCTGGGAAGGTTCAGCGATCAAAGTTCAAAGTACAAAAATCAAATCTCTCGTACTCGTTGAGCTTGATGTTATCGTAGCGCTTCTGTTGCGAATCTTCGCTGGTGACGGCAAAGGCGATGAGCGTCTTGGCGTCCCTGAAAGAGGTAGATCAAAGATCAGACTACAAAGTCCACAGATCAGACTACAAAATCGATGATAAAAACTACTTACGCAAATGCCCTCCTCATCTCGACGATGAAGTCCCGTAGAATTCCCTGATCACCAGGGAAATTGAGCGGACCCGCCGTCCACGAAATCTCCACGCCGACACCGCGCCATTCCGTCAGGATCTGGAAATACCGTAATCCTCCGACGCCCGCACGATCGCAAACAGGGTTACAGTACTCCTTGAATAATTCAAATACTATCGCAAACTGGTATCCTTGGTGCCGTAATCAACGCGTATTCGGGGATCGCAAACTGAAATCGATACTACCGTAACCCACGGTCTTGAGTTGCGTGATGATGACGGATCGTGTGTATTGCATGGCGAGTGCGTATCGCCAGACATCGCTGGTTGATGCCGATCCGAGCGAGACGAGGAGGCGGGGCTTCCTGATCAGGGATCAAAGATCAAGGTTTAGAGATCAAAGTTCAAAGTTCCGATTGATGATCAAGGATCAAAGCACTTCTCCATCTTCGCACTCATCAGCGAGCGGGCGATTTCGAAGGCGGCAGGCGTCAACTTGACGTCACCGACCACCTGGAATACAATAAAAAAATTGTATTATCGATCGAATCGATCGATAATTATTTTTAAATTTAAATCCTACACTCAGCGTGGCATCGACGACAATGTGGGAGCAGGCGCCCTTCGGCAGCTTCTTGAGGTCGAGCGCCTCCTTCAGGTAGCAGAGGCGGGTGCAGCCACTGGAATTCCGTAAAATAGCCCCTCCCCGTAATTTACGGAACCGGATCCGGATCCGTTGATTAGACTCCTCTGGAACTTACGGAACCACGGAATAGGTCCGTAAAATAGCCATCCTCTTTTTTGACCCTCTGAATTTTACGGAAATTGCTCACATGGCAGCGGAGGCGTGTGCATTGCACTGCAGGTTCGACTCGGCCATCCTGGAATGAGGTGGGTTCAGTTTGCGATTAGACGTTCGGTGTGATACCGTATACCTCAGCAGTGGGAAGGTGACGTTGTTGCAGGTTCCGAGAGGATCGTCCGACTCGATTCCGAAAATTCCGACTCCACCGTATCCGGAGGATGACACCCAGCGGACCTGGGGAAAATTGATTGATCAATAAAAATTCAATAAAATCGATGCAATCAATAAGTCACCTTCTTTCCCATGCCTCCTTCGCTGGGTACGTTGGTGGAGACCTTGGTCTTGTAGAAGGTGATGAATTCGCTAGCAGAAGCATGTCCCATCGCGCGATTACCGTGCATCGGGCATGTGGACTGCAAAGGAGATTTGGTCCCCACACGAAAGCCTGGGATACTGTACCTGATACGGCACCATGGAGCCCTGCGCCTCGTCGCCGATCTCCTCGTAGATGAAGTTCTAGAATGTTTCAAGATACGGTAGCTTTGGGTCAGATAAGTTACGGTAACTTTGGGCGGTACCTTGTAGACGACGGCGCTGGCAGAGAGGTCGACGATAATCTTGTGCTTGGGGACTCCCTTGGCTGCCAACACCTGATGGCGGTTACGGTAATTTTGGGCATTTTAGGTTACGGTAGCTCTGGACAGACCTGAACGTGGTGGGAGATGGTCTTCTCTGCAGGCGTCCCTGGCGTCGACGTCAGCGGGTCTAGCTCTTCGATCCTGCATTTAGCGTGGACTTTTTCGCAGTCCGGAATTCAAAGAGTACTCGCGGAACAATAAAATACCGATGGAGAGATAAGAAAGCTTGAAAAAATATAACGACGTCCCGCTGTTCTGTCGCATCTCGTAGGGTTACGGTAGCTGCACCACCAATCAATGAATCGCAAACGAATCGATAAATCGCAAACTGATTCCATACCTCCGGAGGGAAGGAGAAGGCAGGAGATGAATCGTGTCGACGTATTCGGCGGCTTCCGCCATCTTGTCCGCCGCGAATGTCATCTGGTGGAGGGGGACACCTGAATTTCAGCTTTGGATTACACCCTGATTACGGTAGGTTTGGGTAGATCATTGGTTACGGTAGCTTTGGGCTCACCGAGGTGGACGGGCACGCGGATCGGCTGGTTGTCACCGGTCGTATTGCGCATCTTGATGACGGCGAGTTCCTGGAATCAGTTTGCGATTGCGGGAAGGGGTTACTGTCGTTCAGTTTGCGAAGGCGTGGATTGCGGCAGCTTAGTTTACGATAGTTTGGATTACGGTAGTTCAGTATGCGATGTGAATTACTGTACTTCTGTATGCGATAACCAGAGTGATCTATCGTATACCTGCATGAGTCCCACGAAATGGGGGTGGTCGAGGAAAGGGCGCTCCGCCTTGAGGAAAACACCGTCGAGCGCGAAGTCTTCCGTGATGTTCACGAGCGTTTGGGCGATCTGAAAGATCAAGTTCAAAGATCAAACTACAACGTTTTAAGTTCAATCTGAAAGATAAAGTTCAAAGTTCAAAGTACAAAGTTCAAAGTTCATACCCGCTGGCGGTCGAACTTGGTCGAGATGAAGGAGTCCCCACGGAAGCCGAGATGTATGCCCAGCATCACTTTGGATGTCTTCCGCGCGCGCTTCAGGCTGGAAAGTTGGTCTTTAGTCTTTGGTTTTTGGTCTTTGATCTCAGATCTCTGATTTTTAAACTAACTATCGCAGACGGTAGTAGTTGCCGTGCATGAAGTCGCGATCCTCGTCCTTCGTCGACCCTCCCTTGACCTGAAGGGGTACGGTAGCTTTCGCTCCGGGATCCTCAGAAGAGGATAACGGTAGGTTTTCCGTCCGGAATCCCATGTGAAGGTTACGGTAGGTTTCCCACCGAGTCCCTCGTATTTGGATTACGGTAATTTTCCTACAGAGACCCTCATATTTGGCTTACGGTAGTTTTCCCGTCAGGACCCCACTTACCCATCCAAATCCCTTGAGCTCCGAAAATCCGTAGACGAAATGCGTGCACTCCGTCAATCCGTGGTACCGCGTGAAGTTCATCTTCTCGTCCTACAAAAAAGCACATTGCTCAAAAATACCGTACCCAATTCAAACGGTCCCTGCCCAAAGTTACCGTACCCATCCAGGGCGGATGAAGCAGAAGAGCGAGCATCCGTGGGGCGTCTCATCCTCGAGGGAGCCGTCCGCCGCGCGACCGTAGATCTTTCCTGAAGCCGCTGATTAACCATCAATCGATAATCAATCGATAATCTAATTTTGCTGACCATCCGGAGTGAGCGCCCGCATACTGTGCCCTTCGTTGTTTCCACTGGTAAGGGGCCACGTGGGTCCTGCAACGAAAACCCTGATGAGGTAAACGCAGTAACGACAGGGGACAACACTTTTCCTGTTATATTTCGTTTTACTGTATGATCTGGAGATTTGGCGATAGATAAAATCGAAAAAAAATACCCGTCAGAGTAGTTGGAGGAGCTGCGGTGGTAGAGGGCGCGGGCGCCTTCGTAGTGCTCTCGACTTTCGTGGTTTCCTGATGGGAAGAAATAGGTTCTCCCCCCCCCCCTTCGTTCTGTCAGTTCATTCTCCTTATCGCATCCACTCCATCACTCACATTCTCCTCCGTCCGTTTTTCTCTACGCAGCAATGGTTCCTTATCCCCCATTATTTTTTACAAACTTTCCAAATTTAAATTTAATCTATACTCATTCGTATTTCGTTTTTGTATAGATGACAATAAACATCATGATATACTCGAGTTCAAAGATAAATACCGTAAATACCGTAAGCGGGCTCGGGGTCGTAGTCGTCGATGAAGTCGAAGTGTCCGTCGTCGTGGTCGTGGACGACTCCGCATTCTTCGGAATCACCACTTCGTTCTCGGTTCCCTGTAAAGATCAAAGGTCAATCAAGGCCAAAGTACAATTGCATCCGTATTATCGGCGGAAAAAATCGTTCCGGATAATACGTTTATCGCGATCTGGAAAAATGTTTCGAAACCCC
>JACMIG010004074.1:0-10936 GCA_014805385.1 Levipalatum texanum
TTTGCGGTTAGTGATCTATCTTCTGCGGCAGAAGATAGATCAATACGCTGCTTACCGCGAAGGTTGTTCGCGCGTCGCCTACGCATCACTATAATACCGGACAATATGCAGTCGAGCAGGCATGTCTGTCATTACCAAGTGTGATAGTTTGATCGGTCAAGTTTTTTTCAGGCATCAGTCTGCTTGTAAGACGATAAATTTAGGAGATAGTGATGCCATTAGATTAAGGTGCCTTGGAGAATGTGATTCAACGTTGAAGCTACCCGAATTCGGGTCGGAATGCGGTCAGCAGGGAGAAGGGCTTTGTCTTTCAAATCCTTGTTGAGGAATTCAGTGCATCCAGTTCACTCTGGGCGCCTAACATAAGAGGTACTAAAATGATCCTCCGTTCCCGCTCGTCAATCATACATATCAGCCATAACGAGCGGTCAGAGGATAATTGATAGTGCTGGTTACACGCCTCCCGCTCTCCCGCTCCGAACTGATCCGAATCAGTGTGGGAGTGCGGCCATTTTAAGTGCCCTATGAGGTTCCATTGTGGGACGGGGAGTACATGAAAGAGAGGGACTCGGGGAGCTCCTATCTATGATCTGATTGTTGGCTGAACACAATAATATCAAGATGACATCAAGGGGAGTGTTTTGGTGTCTACTCCACTAGAGAGCAGAAAATTCGCCTATGTACTTGTATATTTTATTTACATTAGATAGGGTTCGCAGAATCAATCCTCAAATTTTCGTTTCTTTAGTTCCATACCAGTGAGAGACTAGACAAAAAAGAGACGCCAGACGTTTGAGGGTGAATTCTACCAAACCCTATTAGATGGCAATATCTTCGGCTATGAACTGCCACTGGGAAAAACTTCAGATGTGAGGGAGGACTCGACATCGAAAATGTTGCTACTGATCACAGACTGCCCGAGGTCAAGCCCTTCAAACGGTCAAGCTCATAGAGAGTGGCTCAAACAAAAATGATGACCTAACCGTGGCCAAACAAACGGGGGTATCGGAATGCGGGGGCAGTGAGCGGAATGAAGCCCATCTGCCAGCGCGGTCTCGCCTCTTTAGAGAAGGGTATCGGATTAAGGATCAGCCCTGACACCCCTCCTCCTCCTTACCCTCCTCCCCCTGCGGATCACTTCCCTTTATCTTTGTTTAGGGTCGGCGGGCGCCACATCTGTCCCCCCCTCGATAGCTTAGAATAATACAGTCTCCTCTGTCGGCAGCTGCTGATCTGCTCATTGTTATGCAGAGATAGAAGAGAAGAGAGGGAAGGGGCAGTCCCAGGAGAAGGCCACAGACTCCAGATGCCCTCTCTTCACGAGAAGCCAAGGACACAAAGAGGAATATCAAGCAGTTCCAGGGGGGAATATTGATATTATGGCAGTTCCAAAATGTTAAAAGCTCGCCAGCAAGCAGACGACGAGAGAACACTATTTTCAGTGGAGAGAGAACAGTTTGGACGGAACGCGAATTTCGAAGGGGTTGGAACTGCCATAATCTTCTTCAGTTGACCAGTCAGGGTACTTTATTGGTGTGATATTATCGGGGCACACAACATTGCCAAATAACGTTCCGCATTATTCACTACAACGTCGTGGGCCTTGATTGCAGTTTACAATTAGAATAGAATGACGAATATGAGGGTTAGATAAATAGTTGAGGTTGAAATCGATGTGGTTGAGGTGGTGGTCGAAGGCGGCGTTGAGGTCACGGTTTGAGTAGAAGGGACAGCCGAGTTGCCGGGGGCGAGGGACGTGGGCAAAGGTGGCATAGTACTTCCCTTCAGCGGCGTCCCCTCGCTCACTGAAACAGCCCAATATCGCTTGGTTTCTCAGATAAACTTGAAAGTGAGGCCGTGAAGGTCCCGGTCACCTCGTTCACCGGACGCGTCCGGTGAACGGTTAAAACTGTTGAGGAAAAACCAAGATAATGTCGATATTGTCGAGCAGAAAAAGAGAGCCATTTGCTATACCCGCAAATTACGGATGACGGACTTGACCTGCTGCTTCTTGCTTAACTTTACTAAACGGTTGACTCGACTGGGGATGGAAAGGGATGTCAGATCAGCTGCGAGTACGATCCTCCATCCGTACTTACGGGTGGTGTGAATTTGGGAACAAGACTATAGCTTCTCAGCCCGCTGCAGGCGAAATGTAGGCATCCGCAGGATGAACCGTGAAATTTCCGCTATGGTTTTCCCATCGCTAATATAAGACATACCGCAAACGAAGTGTGCCAGCAGATCGTTGATGAGGATCCAGCGAGCCTCAGTTTCCAGCACGCAGGAGATGACGATAAAGTGGTTGTAGCCGTTCGCTTGGTCACAACTCACAAAAGGATCTGAACACTCCGCTATCATCGGGATTCGGGATACTATTCGGGATCCCAAGACCTACCATTTTCAAAGATGCATGATCTCTGCTACGAGTTTTGTCTCTACCCGGATCCCCTCTCTCCCACTAGGTCGCATGTCCATGATATTGTGGCGGTGCAAAAGCTGTTCCTTTTGCGTTCCGTTTGCACCTGCTCTCTCTCCACTGTGCTCTCGTTTCTCTTGGCGATTAGAGAAACGAGAGAACAGTGGAGAGAACATTTGCAAACGGAAAGCAAAAAGAACAGATTGTGCACCACCTCAATAGCTGAAGCCGTGGCTCTGGCCGTGAGGTTGCTGGCACTCAAATGCTGGTCCACGTCGCAACATCTTACACATGTTGTCAAAGTCGTACGGCGTGCCGTCCATCCACTCGCAGTTGAATGGAACGAGACCGAGAACGATGAACCACCACTCCATCTCAGCCGCCTTGGACCGAATCCATTCGCTCTCCTGAAATATACTGGCATTACAGGCGATCTCTTTCATCCACATATATCGCAGATGTGAGAAAAATGCTGTCCTACATCTTTATAGTTATGGCTTTCAAGGATGCATTTGACCACAGAACAATTCTATGGTTCCTTACAACTTTGCCGGCAACTTTGTGAGGGTTACTTCATCGGTTGAAGAAAGTCCGAATAGTTCCAAACATGGTATGTACTTCCTGGCTGTGGACGGACGGTAGGTGCATGCCGTATCGATTGCAGAACTTCTCGGCTCCTTCCAGTGACTGTGGATCGAGAACCTTCAAGCAACTTATCCATCTCGCCAAGATGGTGAACGAGCGAAAACGACCTGTCAAAGAGTAACTCAACGCACGCAGTCCGACCACCGAACCATTCGAAGGATTGCGACAGCGAGCAGAGAGGAAGCTGCAATTCTATTGTTTGGGTACAGACATCGACCATTTCGCAAGCCGCCTTTTTATGATTGCTCAAATATACATACCTTCTTTTCTCATCAATACTTTTCTATTCTTTTATGATTGTATCCACTCACCTCCTCGACTATCGCAGCTGATGTAACCAGTGCCAGTGTAGTGCCGATGAAGAAGGAGAGCGGGGTCATGCTGAAAGAAACAGCGTTTTTCCGACTGCATGTATTATACATTCAAGTCTGCTATACGAAGTGAAGTATGGCAAAATAAATGCGACTCGTAAGTTTTGGCCAATATTAGTGGCGAAATGACTGGTGGAGCGCGCGCTCCACCACAATAAAACACGAGGATCTCTGGGGTCGATGAAGCGAGTCGTTGTATTACAACCTTCTCTCGGACAGCGATTCCAAGCGATAAGGGTTCATCTCTGTCCAAGATGCCGATACAATTATCGTCATTGACTTGCGGGTGATATTCGGTAGATAACGCTGTCTCTAGCCTTGTATTCGTAGCCCTCGCCCTGTTTTATCCATTGTTATGAACCAAGAGGAGCAATATCTGTCACAAAGTTTAGTGTTTGGGGAACCATTTGAGTTGCATTTTGCCTGTAGAGAGTTCTGAGATACAATTGGAATGCAACAACAAGGATCTTTTAGAAAATCGAATATCGAGGGCTCATATTTCATGAACGAGAAAACACTCTACGAATTTCATCTCAATGCTGAAAAGCCACATTCTTCACGATACCAAGCTTCTTCAAACTTTCACTTTTGCAGTGGAGGAAAAGCTCGCTTATTCATGAGATGCACAGCCGATATCATCAGCCAGCGTCCGTGGTGTAATGGTTAGCATGGATGCCTTCCAAGCATTCGACGGGGGTTCGATTCCCCCCCGGACGCAGATCTTTTTGCGAGTATTCGTTCTTCTTCTTCTTGGCGGCCTCCTCTGCTTCCTTCCTCTTCTTCTCCTCTTCCTTTCTCTCCTCCTCTTCCTTTCTCACCTACTCTTACCTCTTTCTCCTATCAATTCCCTTATCTTGCCCCTTCCTCTTCTTCCTTCCACCCGCCCATTTCCTGTCCTTATCTACTTCTTCCTCATTCTTCTTATTGTGCAATATGTACTGTTCTTCTCTTCTTCGAATTTTTCTCCTCTTCGAAATTTTTCTCTTCTTCGAATACTATTGAGTTCGGAACGCCCTAACTTGCCTCGATCTTTTTCGTATGTGTGGAAAAATGAGCGAATGTGCGAATCTTTTCGAATATTTACTGGCAGTGCAAGTGAGCGATTTAGGGCAGAACTGCGCACTTGCATTACTATTAATTTTCGGAATTGGTTTTACAATTACCGTTTTCCAAATAGCGGGAATCGTTCTTGTTAGGGCTTTGTTTAAATATTTCGACTTGAAAGGGCTGACAATGAGTAGGGCATCTCGACATTTTTATAGACGCTATTACGGGATTTGATCCGGGAGTGATTGCATTTGGATTGTAATGAGTTGATGGCTCAAAGTATTTGAGCAAAATCAATGTCTGGAATATCGAATAACTCTTTTATTAGTAGCCAACGCGAGGGGACCGAACATTGGTGGGATTTGGACCCCCCCAAGTAGGATGCGAAGGTATTTGCTTTACTATCTGTGATGGACGTCCCATTGTTATCTACTATCGCTGGGGCTTAGAGCGACACCTCCCTTTAATCGCTCTTTACAAATTTTAAAGAAGAGTTTTGGGGTTTTTAGAGATTTGGTTTCTATGAAGCTCTCGTATTCCCTGAGGGCCCGTTGGTATCTTTCGGCTTCTCTTATTGCGTGAATATGCAATAAGAGATACTTCACCACACAGGAAGCAATACTTTTTCGCTTCTTCGAGATTTTCTCTTCTTCGAAAAGATTTTTTCTTCTTCGAGATTTTCTCTTCTTCGAAAAGATTTTCTCTTCTTCGAATTTTTCTCTTCTTCGAAAAGATTTTCTATTCTTCGAATTTTTCTCTTCTTCGAAAAGTTTTTTTCTCTTCTTCGAATACTATTGAATTCGGAATGCCATGACTTGTCTCGATAAGTTTCGTATGCGTGGTGGATTAATGAGCGAAGGTGCGAATCTTTTCGAATAGGACACTCCTCATCAAGACGGAGCTTGTCCTGGGGGTTCTAAGACCATCATAGCGCGAAGTGCGATTCATTTCCTCAAGTAATACGTTGCCAGATCCACCGACTACAATGGATTATTATACGGTACGCTTGTCTAGACCAAGACTAGGCAATTCATTCAATCCAAGGAGCTTCAGACTTCCTTCATGGACCTTCCGAACGAGCTCCTCGTTCACATCTTCAAGCACTGCAAGCCCGTGGACCGATCGTCGCTTACGAAGGTATCTATTTTGTTTAATTTAATAAAATTTAATAAATCGATTTTGTTTAATTTAATTAAATTTAATAAATCAATATTCTAGGTCAATCACCGTCTGTGCTCCGTCTTCTCCGCCTACGCTCGTTCCATCTGTGAGGAAGGAGGGGTTCGCCTGCCTTCGAAGGCCTTCCGCGACAAGTACGAGGGCTTCCCTTATAAGTGAGTGTTTTTGGACTGTATTCTTTTTGGAAGCTGTGATGGAGTATAACAGTTAGCCTGAATTCGACATTTATTTCTATCATAACCACTTTACCTATCCTGAAACACCCATTTAGGTTCTGTTGTAATAAACTGGGTTTCGGAAGTAGATTCAAACCTATATCGACTTCACACCTTGATGCGAAAACCTCCGATAACGAAAGAGACCGTTACAAAATTTTTCCAGGGATTTTGCCCTTGGCGACCCTCTGGCCGTCGACCTCATGTCCACCTTCTTCTCCGAAGTGGACTACTCCGTCGGAAAAGAGACCGACGTCAAGGATGTGAGCTTTTATTGTTGGCAGCGCGTAGCGCTGCCATGATTTGGCTTTCAACAACACCAATGCGATGGACGTTTTCCACCTTGTCCCATTTAAAGCTAACATCATGCCACAAGACGCACACCATTCGAAAGAGCGTAAAATAATTAGTCGGTTCCCATGTTTTCATCGAATTTGGACCAATGGCTCGCGCGCAATAATTGTTTCTATCAACAATTAACCGTGTCTGTCTCCACTTTGATTTGGGGTTCTTATTCTTCTTCTTGTTCTTGTTCTTCTTCTTCTTCTTCTTCTTCTTCTTCGTAAAACACGATTACCAACGCGAATATTGAGGAAACAATTATTTTGAAAATGGCATCCAATGTAATCGACCACTGCGGACAACCTTCCGCTTTTAGTTTTTTTTTCGTATCTTTACTCATTTTTGCGCAGTGCTCAAAAAACCACTATTTTTCCCTCATTTTGCCTGGAAGAAGACGCCTCTCAAACTAGACGGAGAGAGAGGATGTCTGCGGACAGTCTCGCTCTCATTCTCTCCTTCATTCACTGTCGCCGTTCGCCTGTCTCAGATGGCAGCTCTTTTCTCTTTGGAACAAGCGACGGCAGAGAGGGCAAGCATCCAAACCACACTTTTGCGGAACTATGTTATTGACCCTCAGAAAAATAAAAGAAATTCCCAAAAAACGGGGCTACCGCAAAAGGTTAGGTGATTTGCCTTCCAAAAAGAGCGAATGCTATAAAGGTCTGGAAATTACTAAAAGTTGATTTGGCTCTTTTTACAGGAAGAGAACATTGAAAAAGGATAAAGGAAAGGAAATTCGGCTAGATGAGATTTGGCTTGGTTTTGATGGACGTCAACGGCCAAATCTCGCGCTTCGGAGCCAGCTTTTTAAGCAGACTGTCGGAAACCTAACAGCGATTCTCCACACCCTCAATACATCGTGGCACTCTGATCACCCCGCAGCGCGAGATTTGGCCGTTGACGTCCATCAAAACCAAGCCAAATCTCATCGTGCACTAAATGGAGGCGAGAGATAACGTAAAGTAAGAAACGCAGGCTGCAATCAAAACCTGCGTCTCTCCATTTTACGTTATCCTTCGCTTCGTTAAAGAAGGAGTAGGAGCAAGATGCACTTTCGCCTGTGTCTGCATTTTAGAATATTTTAGCCACAATGGCCACAGCTGTTTTATGGACCGGAATCTTGCTCCTTCTCCGGCGATTTATTGCCAGGGGTACATATCCATTTTGAATATTCCGAGACCATAAGATCGATAATATGTAATAATTACGTATTATCTAACATTTTACCCCCGCGCACAGGAAATAGATGAATATTTCAGTTGAACAAGTTCGAAATTTCCGGAAGGCCTCGCGTCTGCATGGAGCATGGAGAACTGCAGAGATTTGCACAGTAAGTCGAATTTATTTCCTCCGTATTAAATCGATTTATCGATTTTTTTTACGAATTACCAAATAGATCGGTTTTCAGGATGAAGCTGGTCCAAATTAGAACCCATCCGATCCTCAAGAATCGCGCCATCAAGTCAGTCTTCGATAAGCTCAAGCCTCGATTGGACATAACGATTACTGGAATCGTCCCTAGTAAGGAATTTTAAATTTTTTCGATTTAAAAATATTTTGAATATGTCCCTTTTCGGAGTATCTCCCACTTTCATTTTGCACGGAATGATTCGCTGAAAACGAGCGGAAGAGAAAACAATGAAACATAGAGCTAAAATTCTATTAAAGATGTGGAATAATAGAAAAAATTAAAAGTTTGAGCAAAAAGATTTCAACAATTCCATCGAATTCAGGCCTGACTCGTGTCCCCGATCGCCACATTCTATGTGCAGTTTTCGACAGCGATTCGATCGGCTGCGTCGTCCCGCGCGGCCTTCCCGAGGGATCTCGAGGAGCCTTTAGGGCCCAGGTAAATATAAGATAGGTGCCACTAAAAAGTATGGTGTAGTAAATCTCGCCTGCCAGTAAAGAGCACTCTTGCGTGCAGGGAGTGCACTTTACAGGCAGGCGAGATTTAGTACACCATATTTTTAGTTGCACCCCTCTTATATCCTAAACCGTTCTAAAACAATTATTGTCAGAAACCTCCTAAATATATAAATTTTTGTCGACCTTGTTGGAAATCACCCCAGTGTCTAATTTCAAAATTGAATCTTGATGATCACTCTGAGAAAACTGAAAACTCGCGATAGACTGTTTTAATTCCAGTTCAATTTAATTTCGCAATATTTCTTTCAATTCCATTTGTTTTCATTCCAGATCAGTCGCGACTACTCCGACCAATTGTTCGGCTTCGACATCGACGTCTATCGGCCGATTAGCAATGGTCGAATCTCTGCCCGATTCGTTCTACCCGAAGAAGCCGAGACTCCTTCGAGGAAGAGGAGCTGCGACTGCCCTCGAGGCTCTCCCAATTCCTCCGTCAAGCGGCAACGATTCTAATAATCGATAATCAATAATTAGGGTCGATTCATTGTACTCCATTAGGAATGGATAATAATAAAGTGTCTAATCTGATATACTCCTGCTCGAAATAAGAGGCTCGAAAAGAAAATACTTCGAGGTATATACTGCGCACAGAACGGCTTTTCGCCCAGGATACCGTGACCGTTTCCGTGGATTCCGTGTTATATTCACAGACCCGTCATACAAGTATGCGCGACTTGTGTTTTTATTCGCATTTCTCTTGAATTCTCCTTATTTATGGATTAGCACATGCAAAGCGGTCTTGATGTGCAAGCAGCGGGGGTACGTCAAGGTCCCAGGATCCCAAAGTGACCAAATCCTATAGAATTTTACAGCGTGACCGACGTACAGAGGGAGGGTCAGACAGACGTTGCGATTTGTTATTAGGTATGTAGTAGCTTCGTTGGTTCAGTGTTACTCACAATTAGAATTTTGAAGATAAGTGATAAATGCACGAAGGTGCAAAGTGAATCGACTGGGACAATCTTGGCCGAGAAAAATCAGGGCGAAAGTGCGAAGTGCACATGATTCATTTCATCAAGTCGACCAACTCCTATGGACTCTTATACGGTATGTTTCGCAAGACCAAGCCAAATCTTTTATAATCCAAGGATTTTCAGACTTCCCTCATGGACCTTCCAAACGAGCTGCTTGCATGCATTTTCCTACTATGTAAGCCGTTGGATCGATTCGCGCTGACGAAGGTATTAATTTGGTATCATCAATTATGTAAATAAAATCTAAATTCCAGGTCAACCGCCGTCTGGAATCCGTCCTTTCCGCTTGCGCTCGTTGGATCTGCGAGAAGGGAGGAGTTCTCCTGCCATCGAAGGCCTTCCTCGACGCAGGCCTTTATTTTCCAGAGAGTTCGCAATGTGCGACCCGCTGACAATTGATCTCATGTCCACCTTCCGATCAGAAGTACACTACAGCTGCGGGCGAGAGGCCGACGTCAAGGATGTGAGATCTTATTGTTTGTTCTTCATCACAAAGAACGATATACCTATGCTATTGTCAAGAAATACATAACTTTTAATATCGAACCAAAATATATATGTCGGATGAGATTTTGTGGTGGTGCACAACCTGTTCCTTTTACGTTCCGTTTGCACCTGCTCTTTCTCCACTGTTCTCCCGTTTCTCTAACATGCCAGAACATGCCAGACGGTTAGATAAATGATAGAACAGTGGAGAGAGAACAGGTGCAAAAGGAACGTAAAAGGAACAGGTTGCGCACCTCCACAATAGTTGATCGCAATCCTTCGAGGCGGAAAATATTCATAGGTGTTAGCGAACGGAATTTTCGAACTATTGAAACATTATTTATAGAAGTTCGGTGGCTCGCGACCATGCGTAATCACAGAAAAGAAACGAAAATCTGAATATTTCAGTTGAACAACTTCGACATTTCTGGAAAGATTCTTGTCAATGGATACGGCCTACTATCTTCGATTGCACGGTCAGTTCAATTTTTATAATAACATGTATTCTCCTGATTTCTTCGATTTATTGATTCAAATATTCTATTTATCGATTTTTTCCACTAATTTATAAAATATCGATTTTTTCAGCATAAAAGTGCTCCCGGATTTATCGCACCCGATGCATATGCATAACCATGCCATCATTGCAGTTCTGCATAAACTCAAGCCACGAGTAAACATCACGATCGAAGGCATCGTCCCATGCGAGATAAATATTTATCACGAACTCTAGCTGTGAACCGACTTTATCAAGTACCTCCTGGCACAGCCAGCCCAAACTACCTGATGACCGGGCCTTGCATGTGAATAATAATGGCCCTGACACGAGTAAAAAATTGCAATATTGAAATCGGTGATAAGTCATTCAGCCTTGGTCAAACAATTCGTCGAAATATTTGATTTACTGCAAATCTCTGCCTTTCGGAACATTTTCTAACCTACCATAGAAGGTTACCTAAAAAAGAAAAAAACTATTTAATTAGTGTAGTTTTGAACGGGCTACAAGATAAAAATATAAATGTTCATCAGTCATGAATTTCCTTTGTGTGGCAGACGTTTTATCGCCGATGAAATATTTTTCTGCTCATCTTTGTTGGGATAGGAAATTTAGGACCCCAACGACCGTCCTGTTTTATTTGCGCAAATGAAACATCACACATCTAGGTACCTTAAAAAAATTTTCCGCCAGATCCTCAGGCCCGCACTGGTGGTCAAAATCAACAAAGTTCTCTAAAAATCAAGGCTTTTTGGCAAAACCACTTGTGTTCGTTGAGTCGTAACTCGGCGAGGGTCAAACCAAAAATGGATCCGGAGAGAAATAGTTGCTTT
>JACMIG010004075.1:0-10931 GCA_014805385.1 Levipalatum texanum
CCCCAAATTCTACCTACTAATGTCGCTCTCCCCCCTGGGGCTATCATATGCCATACACTATTCGGGCCCCACGCATCGCTACCTATAATGGACCCCCTGTTGGTCGATTTGATCTGGAATTACTCAGACTGCGTGATATCACCAACATCTTGCTCCAATAATTACTTATTTCAATCTCACTGAAAACCGAACACCACCTGGTTTGGGCTTAAAATCGCAAAGTTGTGACAAGAAAGCGGGCATTGCAGGAGTATCAAACTATAAAAAGCCACTTACATGGAGCCTGGACATGGGGACGGGGACGCCGATACTCTCCTCCTCATCCACTCATGAAGCCACGCAAAGGCAGCAACGACTCGCATTACCTGTAGACCATGAGGGGTACAATTTTAATTTTTGATCTCTACGAAATCGTAACATCGACTCAAGTGGACATCGCAACTAATTAGCATTGCCGTGCGACGTGAAACCGACGGGAATAATGACCAGGGAGGGTAATTTCACTACTTGTAAGCAAGAGAATAAGACATGAGAAGGCCCGCTTACCTCAACCAGCTTCCTCCGTCTGCGGTGCCCCGTTCCAAAGGCTTTTTCCTGCAGACATCCTCTCATGATCATCCCCCAATCTCAGACCGTATAACCCCGTGATTGAACGCTGCACGATCACTATTAATTGTCGTGATATTTCATCTCATTAATGGTATGTTCTTTCGCTGTGAAAACAAATTGACTAACACGCATTAACCTCGTGGAATCACCGGCGCATCATCCTCAGCGATTTTACCCCCGACAATAGTCCACCCCTCATCCCTCCTCACCATCTTCAGCCGCGCGTGGACCTCGAAGGCATCGGCAATCGCGGGTGCGTGCTTCCACTTCTCCTTGGACCACTCGGAGAGCGACCGCGTAGCCAGGGCCTGGAAATAATAATAGCAATGGATATAAATAAACATATAATAAATTAAATGAAATGATTCGAAATTCTGACCAGTTTGCTCTTCTGCAGCTGCGTCGTCAGTGCCAAGTGCACCTGCAATGGGAATTTATTCCCAATTATTCCAACAGCGGTAAATTCTCTTCCAGGTGAATTGGCGTCTGCACAAATAACTAAATACCTGCTGAAATATCAGGCAGTGATTGTTGGCTGAATGGCTTTGGTTTTCAACATTAAAAAAATTCGTTGAACTGAATGTTTGAGCCGGATGAGCCATGAGCAGAGAAGAATGACACAGATAACAAAAGGAGCGAGCCCCTTCACCCCTCCCACCTGTCATCCGTCGTTCATCGTAACGTGTTCGAGGCGTGCCAGCATCCACGTCAACGAATTGCGCGTCGCCCGTGCCAGTCTGCAATGCTAGGCCGAATTTCAATGTCTTTATTTTGCTCTATAGTCCCGATCTATCATTACCACTGGCGATATCATTTATAATTAGACAGTGATTGTATCCTCGAATCGGCTGGTTGTTCCCCTCTATACGTACTCCTCCCCATCCTTCCTCTCTATTTCCCTCCCCCCATCCCTCCTCTTACTTGGCCGTCGCGAGGTGCGCAGCCATCTGTGGCGGGCACATTCCGAGTCTCGTTGTCCATCCGAGTCGCTGTCGAGCGAGTGCGAGAGCCTCCGGCCCGTCCACCAGTTGAGATGCCAGAGAGGAAACAATCAGGGAGGACTGCAATCGCCATTGGATAACGCATAATTAACCCTGTGATTCCAGCATTTTTTATGGGAGGATTGATTGTGAGTGTTCGATGAGACACCATAGATCTATTGGGCAATTATGAGACAATCTTCGTTTACAAATCCGATGCATCGTCAATTCCCCTGTATCAAAGGCATCAAAAGAGGATTACTACAACCGTGGGCATTATTATTGTTGCATCGGCTTCGTGCGTCAATTATATTCTGATGGATAGGAACACCGAACAACAATTGTAAAACCCCATTTCATCAAAGGCCGATACGGCTTCAAACCACCTGTCCATCAGTCAGCAGACTAGTCTGCCCTCTCAGCGTGCTCCCCATTCATTCCCCCACTTCTTCTCCGAAATAATACTCCACTATTCAAAAATCTTACCTCCATTTCATCCGCGTACCTCGCAGCGGCGATTCCATCTTCATCCCACATCAACGTCGCTGCTCCCTCGAGTCCGACGTCGCGACGGCACTCCGATACTTGGCTTCTGCAATGGGAATAATGTCCATTCTACTATTATTACCGAATACACCAAAGCATGCTTCAGCTTTGCGTTTAGACTTATTTTTTGGTGAAACCGAAATGTGATCATGTACCATGCATCTTCAATTTCCCGCTAATTTTAAATAAAGACCGCTGTTACACGAATACACATGGTTTGGAAATGAACGATGCCGAAATTCATATTTTCCCAGAAAAATTAATCCTACTTTTTGATGGTGCTCATGAGCCGCAGCTCCATGGTGAGGAGTCCCTTGAAGAGGTCCCACGCGGGCGTCGATTGAGCCGACGACGGGGCCAACTTCTCGATCTTCGAGAACTGCGTCAAGTGGCGGCATCTGAGAAAACGGATGTATTGGCCAGTTAAATCCATATTGCCATTCAAAGAAAGCAATCGCAGCATAACAACGCTTTGGAAGATGATGAAAAGCACCACATCCTGCGTTTAAACGTCTGAACAACTTACAGTATGAGCCAATGGTATCGCATTATGAAGTGCCGCATCAGTGCATTTTCAATTACTTTTAAAGATTCCCACCCGAGTTTGTCAGCAGTTTCATAGGTTTTTTTCGGATTATCAAACCATGCAGCATGTTTGCTCCAGAAGTTCGCGATTGAGGTCAAAATGGACGGCTGGGTGAGACCGGTTACGGTAGCTCGGAATGGAATCGGATCTGATGTCCGGATAAATAAATAGCATTCTTTGGTCATTTGGTACAATTGACTGCGTGTGGACAACAGGCGATAAAAATGCAGATGGATTTATTGACGTTGATGTTCGGTATTCGGTTACAATTTCGATTGCATAACACTCCCAAATCAAGGCGGGTGCAATATTTTAGTACTTTGGAATGGATCAGGAAAAATGGAGCTGCTTGGAATCTCCGAGTCGCGGAATGGAAAATCGACGGGATATTTGAATAGCAGCTCCTGTTTTTTCCCTTTCCATTCCGCCATACAAAATTGGTGATAGTATTCTTGCCAGTGTGTCAGATAGTGAAACAACGAGTAGGTGTAAAATAAACATGCGCCCACAACCATAATGGTTGATCTACGATCGCGTGGAGAGATAAACATGGGCTTCGATTACTTCCCTGCTTGATGGAATGGAAGTTCAACAAGATGGAATGGGAGAAAAACGAGGGTTCGGAAAATCTGCACTCTCTGGGGAGAGGGTGGGATATTCCTGGGACGGGCACTCCCCTTGGAGGGGAAGTTGTGGGCGGGTGCCGGTGCGGCTACCCTTTGTGGACTCTGCCGTGTCCTTTCCCCTCACTCGGGAGAGGAGGGGGAGAAGGAGAAGATGAGGAGGAGTTATCGATTGGTCTCCGGGCGGCCACTACACCCACGCCGTCCATCCCTCGTACATCAGAGACAACGACGACAGCGAAGACGCCGATGAGATCAGGGTGGAGGCCTGCAATTAGACAGTACGCTAGAGACAACAATCCGAACTACTGGATTAATAGTGCAAGTTTATTAATTCTTACATATTCCGCCGGCGGAACGATGCGCGACCTGTCGCACGGATCCACGCGCCCTTCCACCTGCAGCAGATTACGGTAGAGAAATCAAGGGCTCGATCGCAGACTGGCGTAATTAATTCGATACAGTACCTTGTCGATGATCTGCCTGACGGTGAAGGCGGCGAGGGCATTGGTTCCTTCGGACGATGCAACGGGTGCCATGTCTGTATATCGCGAATTCGCAATCTCCTTACTCAAACCCGGCGCATTCGTGATGCGCCAACATAATTAATGTTGCGTGCTGGCTAACAATTTGATAAATCGGGCAATGATTCTCCCTAAAAATATTATTCAAATAGTTCTCAAAAGGATAAATACACACTACCCGTCACCGAGATTCGATTCGAGGTTGTAAGACACAATAATATTGATATAAATGACCCCCTACATACCTTCGAATCCCGGTGGTGCACTGACGGCCGCAACCTTGTTCCCTCCCGTCGCTCCTCCACTCGCCTTCGCCCGCGCCTCCAGTCCGAACAGGCTGTCGTATGCACGTGGAATGGCAACTTCCATCTACAAAAATGGCAGTTACCGTTAGCCGACAGTGGGAGGAATCGCAAACTGAAACAATCATGCACCTGATCCAAAAGCGGGAGAAGCTCTAGTGCGTTGGACGTCGGATCATTGCAGATTGAGGCAAATGTCTGAAAATCAAAGATTTGGGTGAACGGATTATTGTCTCGCTAAAAATTCGCTAAACGGCACAAGTCCATATAGTGGCCGCATGTCAGCTAGACTGGAGCAATATTGGGGAAGGGTGATTACCGCAATCGTTTCCGTGACATGGCGCCGGTAGTCTGCGCAGTACGCTGCGAAGACTTCGTCCTTCTGAACAATTCCCATTATTTCCAGATTCTAATTAACCCGTTGCATTGGGGAAACATGCACTCACGAATTCGATTGTGGCAAACGAAAACTAATTTATAACTTACCTCAAATTTAAAACAACATCATGATATTCAATGAATTTGAAAGAACCCGGTGCATTCGAGACGCAGGTACTCAACAAAACTAATTGTAGTAGCCGATCGTTGATAATAGAGACTCTCTAATGCCTTTTCAATCGACTTGAAAGTCTAGTCAAACGCCTTTTCAATCGCCTTTCGGCTTAAAGGCGATTCGTTACACCGCCATTTGAATCAAAGGCGATTGATTTTTGAATGCGGATGCATAGCATTGCATATCAATCGCCTTTAATTTCGTATGGAGTCCGAGTCGATTGAGACTGTTTCCCCTGGAGGAAAAAGGTGAATGGAAAGGCGATTGAATAAGGCGATTGAAATGTCTATCGACTTGATTTCAATCGCCTTTGACTTCAAGTCGTTTGAAACGAGACATTTTGAATCGACTTCGACTTTAATGCATTAGACAGTCTCTAGTTGATAATCGCAGTTATCATCTTAGAAAAAGATAAACACGACTGTACTCACGGTGGCAATGTTCTTGAGTAGTGGCCGTAGGTCCTGCCACAGTTTCATGTGGAGGGCGAGGGCGTCGTCGGGGGAGAGGGCGGGACGGAGGCCGCTGATCACAGTTGATCGCCACGCGGTCAGGATTGCGAAGATGTCATCCCTGTAAACATCGGACCATGTTTTTGACTACCTGTTGATTCCGAGTAATTGGTTACACTAAAAGGATGGGAATCTACTCGTGTGTGATGAATTACTCATAACAATTCAATCTGATCCCACTTCGCGCCACCCGTTGATTTGGCGTATTTTCTAATTCTAAAGGGATTAAGAATAGATGCGAGATTCGATATGATCGACAAATCTACTACTACATAAAAGGCGATGTATGTCTGTCTGTAACGTTTTATGGGTTCCCCCTGGTTCATACAACAATATACCAAAAATACGGTTGATTACAACGTTTATGTCCAATGTAATATTTACACCCAATCTCCCATGCCCGCTACCCGCTGATTTGACGTATTTCACTGTCCACAATTGCCCGAGAACTAGTGTAGATCCAATAATTACCACAGTATATATGGTATAAAAATACTTCCTCTCGCCTGGCCTCCCCTGCAGAGGAACTCGTTTTTTGCTCGTCTCAATTATGTTTTCGAATTTCTACAGTAAACAAGAATCATTGCGAAAACATTCGTTTCTCGAAACCCGTCGATTCGGTGCCTGTAACAGTACCCAAATGCGCATGAATTAGCGTGTCTTAATTAACGACGATCGTACATACGCTGGAAAAAAAAATAACTATCGCTTTTGCATGGATGAAAACCAGATTCATTTCCCACGTGCTACCCGCCGATTCGGTGCGCTTCATCATGCGTAAATGAGCAAGAATTAGCAGTGTTTCAATGAATTCACCGCCAATGGTGCAAATATTCCCCCCTCCTCACCTCCCTCTGCAGAGGAGTTCGCGCAACTCGTCGATGCGCAGGCAGAAGAGGCGCTTGGCCAGCGGTCGATCCTCCTCCGCCTTCACCTCGTCGCCTGATGGTGGAACGTTTCAACTTTTGCTCCATTCTTACAGATCGTAAATGGCTCCCGTTTCTTTATAGCCAGTTTTTCTCCACAAATCTGAATACTCCAAGAGAATGGATTACTTTATCATGCACTATAAATATTTCTAACAAATCGTTTTATAATCCACCCCCTCCTCCTACTCACCATACACCAGCAGAGTCACTGCAGCGGCGACATTGCTCGACAGCGCATCGCGCTGACTCGTCCAATCCACCTGCAAGTAGCCCTCGTGATAATGCCCAGGGATACCCGAGTTCGATCCCCGTCTTCGGCGCTCCTTTTGCTTACCAAAGGATCGTAGAGAAAGGCGTCGAGGAGGAAGGAGAAGAGGGATGAGTGCGAGCGAAGCGATTCGAGTACGGATGCGCACGACGTAGAGAAGACGCCCTGGCAAAGCGAGATGTCAATATTTCGCAAATAATTTTGCCACAGAACGATCAGTCTACCAATTGACTGATGAGATGAACGCGGTAATGCAGTGTGCAGCCCCTCGCAACAAATGATTACTGCGTCTATCTCATCACCGCTTCCTATCGAAATCGTGCATCACCGAAAACGTTATTCACATGACATGATGCGTGAAATCAACGGGTGCCTTTTTGAGGGAAAGAGAAAAGAAACTGACATCGATCTGCGTCGGTCCGAGGGCGTGGACAATGTTCTGCGTCAGGCGGAAGGGAACCGTCTCCGGCACCTTGAGCACGCGACCCTGCAAGGCATCCAGGTAAAGCGGTAGAATAACTGATCAATAGTATGAGGAACATCGATTACACCATGTTCTCCTAATCTCACAAAGTAGATTAGCCACATACGAAATCACCGTGTTTCAACTCCGTTGTACAAATGTTCGCTGCACACTTTCGGCTGCAGGACGTGTAACCAATCACCTAGTGTCCATACCAAATTTCAAACACTCCGTCAATACCGTACCATAACAGTGGGGAAGTAACACGGAACAGCATCGAACCAATATGGCAACAATTTTTTTAGCTATGGCAGCACCGGAAGATTGTTCGAACCCCCATTGTTTCTCGATTTGCTAATACTGAATTACAAGAAACCGCCGAGTTCCTTCGACGTTCAATTCCCCCATCACAGGCGCCCAAACGTACAGTACTCGCAATCACCCTCACCTTATCGAAGCAGACGTTGTAGTCGATGTGGACGAGGTGGGCGCCGTCGAGGTCGAGGAGCAGATTGTCGAGGTGCCGATCGCCGAGGCCGAGGAGGGAACTGGAAGGTGGGTGTAATGGATTTTTTTACTATGATTGTTAACTGAAAAAAATCGATAGTGGAAATCAATCGATCGACCCGATCTGATCCGTTTACCCGATCATTCCCATGACGGCGGTGCTGCGTGCGAACGTCGCAGTCGTTCTCATCCAGTGAGCAGAGGAGCGCGAGCGCAGCCAGAGCTCCCTGCAACCATGGGAGAGGATTAGATTACGATAGTATTTATAATAGACGACGTTTTCCCGATACATCTAAAGCACGCCAAATAAACAGATATTAATGTGTGGAATCCACGTGTTAACGGCCTTCGATTAACAAATCGACGCGGAATTCCTAATTTCCACCCGTTGGGACAGGAATCACGCTGGATTCTTTTGCATTCTCATTGTCCGTGCGATAGAAAAAGATTTATCCCCACCGACTGATGAGGTCCTTGGGCGTCTCGTCGAGGAGTCCCGTGAAGAGTTCGAGCAGAATCTCCGATGGCCAATTGCGACGCGACGACATCGAACGGGAGTCCAGGTTCTGATTTTATGACGAATTAGGGTAAAACTTTGATATCCAATTTCCAATGGAAGAATTATTCTAATTGCCCATTTATATATTGCTGCAACCCCAAGTCAACGGGTTTCGTGTTCTCGAGATACTAACGATAAGATACAGAACGGTAAACATAAGAACCAACATTGGTCTCGAAGAGCTCCTTGAGGCGCTTGTGGTACAGTTCGATCGGTTTCAGCGCTATCACATCCGGAAGAGCCGTCGGTTTGCCGTTGAGCGGAGTCTTGTATGCCTGGGTGACGGGAATTACCGTAGCCGTTCTATTCCATAATCACATAATGTCGTAACCGTAAGATAGGGTAAATACAATGTGTTATATCTCCGGGATACCGTAATCCCCCAGATATCGTACCTCTCGCTGCTGCCATTTCCTGTAGATCTGATAGACGGGCGTCGCTCCTTCCACCCATTGGATCAGGCCGGACAACGTTCCCAGCGGAGTCACCGCGTAGTTGCGAGCCGTGTACGCTGGCCATTCTCTGGAGGACAAAATATCAACGATGAGCGTGATCTACGTGCGATCAACTTCCGAAGCCTTTTGAAAGAGAACATTTGTAAAATAAAAAAATGATAAAATCGATGCAGGTTTCGGAAACTGTTTCTACCACTCACAAGCTACCCGAAACGGACTGGTTTATCAAGTGCAGAGTTTCTAAAAAAAACCACGATCGCAAATTGAATCCTGTTAAGATCGAAGGATACGGTACCTCTTGCTGCGACTTCCCAGCATGAGATTGCACATGTGGAGGAGCTGCATGATCCTCTCGTCCAGATGAAGATCCTCGTGGCCCTTGAACAGGTACACCACCCTGAAATGGACATCATATTATTCTAGAGTGAAAAACAGGTGATTCTCTGCCATGAACCCAATCAAAAAATTGCGGAATTCATAGTACAACGGTGAATAAAGAACAAACAATTTTTATCCCATCAAAATACTTAAAATCAAGACTGCCACATAGCTACAATTCCCTCTAAATGTACTCACTCTCTTCCCTCCGTCGTCATCAGCGTCAGCTTCTTCGGTCGCGTTTTCGTTGCCAGCACAATGGCCTGAAGGAACTCAATTACAAACCCGGCGATTCGAATTTTCGTCCAAAACATAATACTGAAATCTAAGCCAAAAAATTAATGACTCATTGTGTATTCCTAACTTCAACCATCACGAAAATATACCTGGTGGCAGACGCTGCGCATCCTGACGACATTCTCCAGTGCGAGATCCTCCTGTCCGGGCAGCGGAACGTCCCAGCCGCCCTCTTCGCACTGCAATGATCATACGGTCTGGACCGTGCCACAGAACATAGCAACTACATTTCTGCCCAGACGCCTAAATGTTGGGTGTTGAATTCAGGGTAATGTGCTACTCTAATCATCAGATTTATCAAGGACCGAAAACGAGCAATGAGCATTGAAAGCGTTTCGTTGGCAGCAAAATACAAAAATCGCTTCATCCATGTATTTCAGCTCCGTATATATTTATTATCAGTTCGCCTACCTTGTACAGTCCCTTGGCTACGAGTCCGATGTCGATGGAGTGGCCACCGCGACGCGACGTCCGCGATGCCACCGAAGCACACAGCTATAACGGATCGATTGAGTATCGATTGGCAGTCAGCAAATCGATATTCCCAACCTTCTTGAATGGAATCCAGCGTGCTTCCTCCTCGTCGTCCTCCATGAGATCTTCTCTCATCGGCCTCTCCGCAAAGGCAGCGCGAATCTCGCCGTCGTACAGCGTCAGAAATCTGTAAAAGGAAGTGTGGTCAGTCGTATAGTAAACGTAGTCACTTGGAAATGACTATAATACTGAAAGACGACATTTTGTATACCATACGGTAAGAAAATATTCGGACCCGTTTTACCCGGCACTTTGGAGTTGTGCTAATGCAATTAGTAACTCTAATTCGATGCAACATTGATTGGCATAGAACTTTATTGAATAAAAATTTTAAAAAAAACCTCTTGGCGTCCTCGAGTCCCGCGGCGGCCGCTGCCTTCGTCCTTGCCAGCAGATCCGACAGGATACGGAAGACCTGATCAATCAATTCACGATCTCCTAATGCAACCGTAATCCCTCACCGGTCCCAAGATGATCTCCGCTTTCTCGCGGACAATGGCTCGCTTGCGCGCTTCCGGAATATGAACCATGAGACGAGTACGCTCCTTTTCCCCTGCAATGATGGTGGTTAATGTAGCCCGCGAAGTTCAAAATTTACTGGAAGGTGACAAAAGCTACCGTACCCCGAACGTGGCGCAGCCGCCGAGCCATGTCCATGTCGAGGTGGGTGAGTACGTAGGACCACCTGCAAGACGTCCGTGAATTCACGTTTCGTGGAAAAGGATTTTAAGATACTTAAAATAGTTAGCAATATGCGATGGATGGATATTCATTTTCTGAAAAGAACGTCCATTGTTGTACGATGCAATTGCCAGTGATAAAAAAGAAATGGACGCTGGTCGTCCGATGAGATAAACACAGTAGTGAGGCACTTGAAACCCCACTAACTTCGCGTCGTTACAGCGTTTATCTCATAGGTCGTCTATTCCAGATCCCCCTCACTTTTCATCCGTCAAATTCAGCTTCTGCAGCTCACGGACGAATGCCTTCACCTGCGCCACGAGACGGGGCGAATGAGCCTGAATCCAGCGCGCTTGCTAATTTCTACCGGAATCTCCGCGTACCTCCAGCGAACGTTCGAGCTGCCGGCAGCAGTCGAAGACGGTGGAGCGCTGCTACAATGCAAAGTTGAGGGAAAGTTTAGATTCCGTAAGTTGAGAATATTGCCATGGATGAATTAGTCAGCCAATTGTACTCGCGGTGAAACAAAACTCCACCTGGGGGCGGGGGGGTGGTGGAGGTGGGGGGGGCGGGGGGGGGGTGGGGGGGGGTGGGTGGGGGGGGGGGGGGGGGTGGTGGGGGGTGG
>JACMIG010004076.1:0-10930 GCA_014805385.1 Levipalatum texanum
AGCGCTTATTCCGGAAGATGAAGAGAGCAGAATCAGAGACAAGAGATGTTGGCATCTTTTGAGTTCCTTTCTTTGAGGATACCCAGATACCTACATAAACCAAAATCGTGTGATTGCATCGCGTAATAACTCTGCAGGTATATCATCATCTCATACCTACTCGTAAAATACGCGAAGATGAAACCCGAGCATTGCTCCGCGCCCGGTCGAATTCCACGAGATGCTCACTCGATCTTCAGTTCGTGCAGCTCCTGCAGCATGACGTTGATGATCGTGTTTGGTTTCTTGTTTTTGGCCACGCCGGGTTTTTTTACAGGGGAATATTGTGGGAAGTCCTGATTTTAATCGAGAAAATTGCGACGAAGGAGGCGTGTTTTCAACGTAAATGAGAACGCGGACACGAACTTCTCCTGGCAGAGGGAGATACCGAATCTTGTGGCGGTCATGGCGACTCGTGAGTATGTCCCGAATGCCGTTGAAGAGGGAAAGATCGTTGACGATGACCTCGGGATGATGGTCTACTTCTGTGAAGGATTCAGGGGTATCTGGAAAAGGAATACGGGAGGATGGTTACCTACTCGGATGCTTCCTGGTTGCTCACTCTAAGGGATGTTCGTGGCTTTGTTCTCTGTGACGACCTTCCTCCTTCTTGAACCAGTCTGCATGCGACAAATGAACGAGGAGTGGGGTAAGCACTCACATTCATTTCATACAGTAATGAGGGAGGAGGCACTTTTGAAGGGGGTGAAATAAGGGAATGCTCTCGATTGCGACCACAAAACTCACCCTCCCTCCACTGTTGCCAGGTAGGATGTTGAGCGTCTTTCGCCGCTTCGATGGGAGAAGAGATACGGCATCGATTTACCTTGGAGGGGCCTTATGTTTTGATAGGATGTCATAACTTCGGTCGGCTCAGGAAGGTAGGCCAAGGTCCCGAGGCACTAGGATCGAGTCTGTAAATTCTGGATCCGTTAGGGCTTTTCCGGAATTTGCAGACTTCGGCAAGGTGTGGGCTCGTGTTCTCGGGGTCGACTTCAAAGGGGAGGGGGATAGTTTAAGGTTCCGCGGCCTCAATGTGACCTCATAGTGGCATTGACGAGCATCAAGCTGGTTATTAACGTGTTGAAGAGAAGCAAAATCAATAGATTAGAATGTGCCCACTAGGAAGGAAACGAGGACAATACGTTGCTTTTAAAAGGAAAGAATTTCGCAGACAAAGGCACACACCTCTAGTATTGTGGGGGTGCAGAAGCTGTTCCTTTTCGTGTTCCAATCCATCTGTTTCCCTTCAATGTTCTCCTTTCTCTAGCCTTGCTGGTCAGAGAAACGAGAGAACTATGGAGAGAGAACTGAATTACCGAAACACGAAAAACAACAGCTTCTGCACTCCTACAACACGCATAATTCTGGAAACAGAAGACTCTGCACACAAATGTGCACCAAACCTGTGGTGTTTGTGCAGGTGGCGGACACTATATAACACGGTTAAAAACAAGAGGTTTCACTGATATTCTGCCTTTTTTTTCGTCCTGGGCTGGAAACATTTTGGATATGTCATATTCAATTAAAAAATATTTCTTGCTATGCATGTGGCTTTGTTCCATGTATGCCCTATATTCATTCATATTCTTCGGGTGGAGCAATAACAACGACACTCGATTTTGTGAGTTTGAGTGGGTGCTTTAAAAAGGACTGGCCAACATCTTGGCATTTTGCCAATCTAATTGGGAGTGCGTCAACCCAAACGCCAACCTCTCGAAATGCAGGATATCCATACATGGAGTAATGCACACCCATTTAGGTTAGCAAGTAACCGTTAAGTTCTTTCCAGTCCTTTTTCACGTATCTTTTGTACAGACACGGGCACGGTATATGAAGAGAAGGCACTTTTCGCTCAGTGCCTTTTGACGGAATTTGGTGACGACGGATGGACCAATGAAGTTTTGAATGCTGCGAATATCATCTTTCAGCCGCTCAAGTACGTTGGGGCTACGTGGTGATCCTCTTTTTTTGCAGAAACTGTAACACTTCGTACATTCCTTATACTGTACTCGATTCCACAGGACGAATGTCGATACGAAACGAGTACGCAAACATGCCAATGCGCTGTCGGGCACGGTGAGTTAATAAATATATAACCGGGGTGCAACTAAAAAGTTGCGTGTTCCCCATGCCTGTAAAGTGCACTTCTTGTGTTCATGTGCACACAAGAAGTGCACTTTACAGGCAGGGGACGTTTATTACACGCATTTTTTATTTGCACCCCGGTTATATGAGAGTTTATCATAATCTTTCCCGAGCCGGTGCTAATGTGTTCTGCATACCACACATATTGCAAATAGAGCCGATTGTCGGCGATCCAAACTCGTCGTTATTTCGCGAAACTTTCTTCATTGTCTCTGACCGGCCAGACGACGAGAGAAATCCCTTTTCAATAGACAGAGAACATCAAACAATGATTGATCTCCGTTCAGTACGATTCGGTACGCAGAAGAACGTCTCTTCGCTGAAGGATCATGGGTAAATTTGTCTTCAAAGGCATCAGGTTGATAGGCTATACGTGGATAATTTGTAATTTCCATTTAGTGATTTTCGATAGCGACATCGTCCATGCACAGTGCCTGGACAATGGTACAGGAAATTTGATATACGAGCATATTCACTCCCAAATCTATGTCGACACGGAAAAGTGAGAAAATTGCATTGTCATTTGGTTCGAAAACTAATGTTCGATGTGGCCAACTCTAAATTCGCCATCAATTGGGTCGACATGGATTAATTTCGGTGTTTGAAGGCTTATTGTAAGCTTTTTGAGTGGTTTTTTCGTCCATTCTTATTTGAAAACCGCTCCCAACTAAAAACTGCGCTCAATTACCGTTCGCTCTTATTTCAAACATCAATCGTAAACAGGGGGATGGTTTTGGTGAAGAAGGCGGCAACCTTAAATTTATTGCAGACCTTTGAATGCAGCGATCAACTCATCAGAGCCAGACATTGAATTGCTGAATGCAACATCTATCCCTGAAATAAGCACTGACGATTGGCCGAACGTGCACATAATTGTTCTTGACTCCGTCTCTAACAGTCAGTCATTGAGGTTTTGTCAGGCTTCATCTTACTAACAATAAAACACATACTTCGGTAGATCGCTTCCTCACACCGTTGCCTACCTCCGAAACGAATTCGGCGCAGTGAACTTTCGGCATGTCAACAAAGTCGGAGCCAACAGTCGTCCGAATGCATTCGCTCTCTTCCTGGGTACTGTCGATCTAAGCCATTATTATCCAACATTCACAGGAAAGATGATTACGAAGCTGGATCGATCTATATTCGGGCTGCCGTCTGATCCTGGAGATTACGATGTCCAGCAGTCGTGCTACATGAACCTGGACGATAAACGCTTTGTTCTCAGCGATTTCGCCAAGGTACAGTTCAAGAGTCTTTTGAAAACCATTTTGAATACATTTGAGGTTTTGACTTCGGCCAAAACTATGAATTTCGGGTAGTCTCATTGATGAAGAGGATTTGCGGAAAATTCAATTTTTATGTTGTAAATATTCAGGCTGGATACAAGACATTATTCGCTGAGGACTGGGCTCTAGGCGCGTTTACATGGCCGGACTGCATTGGATTCAAGCACAAACCTGTCACTCATAGCATGCGGTCAATCTATCGTGTTATTGTGTATGATGGCTCATCTGCAGGCCTTTTCAACTTCTGTACGAGCGAAACATTACACAGTCGCGCCGTTTTATGGGAGCACAACAATGCTTGGACTACCACCACTTCATCTTCGACCATCTCAAAATGTTTACACAGTCCTACCCTGGTATATTTTATTCCGTGAGTTGAACGAGCTGTGCATCTTTTAGCTTACCCAAAAGCATCGATCACTTGGGCCTCGGAACTTGCACACAACTCCAACGACAATCTCTACCATGCCGACGAATATTTTTTCAACTTTTTTCGAAGCGTCAAGACAGAGGCGAATTCAGTTTGCGATATTCGATTGCCAATTATTACAGTTGGACAATTCCTTTGTGTTCTTCTTGGGCGATCATGGCATCAATTGGGGATACGTACGTTCTCAGTGACCATATAAGAGGGAGGTAACTTGAAAGTATGGTGTACTAAATCTCGCCTGTCTGTAAAGTGCACTCTTGCCTGCGTGAAGTGCACTTTACAAGCAGGCGAGATTTACTAAACCATACTTTTAAGTTACATCCCTCTTATGGATAATAGCACGAGCTGTCTTTGGAATTAAGGTACGCAATATGTGGACAGGCGAACGCGAGGCCAAGAACCCCATGTTGCATGTGAGCGTGCCGAGGAAACTACGGTAAAGCATTTCGGGCTCCCCATCACCATCATTGTCCATGTCCAGAGAGACCTTCTCCCTCGCATGAAGAAAAATGCTGGCGAACTGCTCACGTCATTTGATATCCACGCCTCCTTAGTCGACATCCTCAATGTTCGTTTCAGCTTGAAAAAGGGAAACCGGAACACTTTCAGAATCCGCGATTTGGTCAGAACTCCGCTGGCCCTTCTGGACTTCGGGGGAATTCCATCTTTCGAGAACTGCCCCACGGAGAAAGAACCTGTCGCACCCTTCCCATCCCAGTCGAATTCTGTCTCTGCGAATGGAATAGGACTGAGACGAAGTGAGCTCTTTCACGAAAGTGCAAATTCCCTAAATATAATACAAGTCCAGGGCAAAAGACGAAAGTGCAAATTCCCTAAATATAATATAAGTCCAGGGCACAAAGAAATGCAACTACTGGAGGCGTGAGATAATTTAATGTGAGATGCAGGCAGCAATAAAACCTGCGTCACTCCTTTTACGTTATCTCTCGCATTGTTTTTTTGCATTTTCTTTTGCCAGTGGCTTATATTGTATATTCAACAAGACATTACTTGCCTTGCAGAGATTCTCAACTGGCTGCATTTCTCAGCTCTACCGTTGTTGATTTTATAAATGCCAGGTTGAAGAAGGAGAATGTCACTGGATTCTGCGAGATTCTGAATCTTCAAAATGTATGAAAAATATATAGTAATAATACCCAATAATTTGAGGGTCTTAAAGTTTCGTATCTCGAGAAGAGTGTTGGCCTTTACGAAGTTTCGGTGAAAGCATATCCATGTCATGGAAAATTTCAGGTCGTTTTATTGATGTCCAAACCAATTTTAATCTCAGGCTACTGTCCGAATCAAGGAAGAGACGTCCGGAGGATTTCCAACTGTTTCATTGGTGTCCAATAATTTCGCACGCCTGAATATGTACGTTGTTTGCGGAGAACGATGAAGAAAACTGTAACAGGTATGGCGCCCAAGCGGATTGCATTCACGGATCTGGCAAAGGGCATGTACGACAAATTTGCTGCTGCAGGCAAGTGATACCAAGTAAAATCGAACTGATTTAATCTGCAGAGATCGTGACAAAAACACTGACAAGGCTTACGACAACTAAAACTGAATAAATAAGTATCTTTGTTTTCGAGCCGCCCAGAACACGCACCAGTGAGACACAATTTAATTTTTTAAATCTATTGTAGAGAACCCGAAGCGTTCTAATTCCCACGCCCGGACAACCCCAATGACGGACTGCGCGCACCTTTGATCTAACTCATCGAAGCCCGTTTCGTGACCCGTGTGATTCAATCGACCTTGACAAGGAGCTCGGATGAACAGCGAGCTCCGTCCGTCATTGGGGTTGTCCGGGTGCGGGAATTAGATCGCATAGGGTTCTCTAAAATTATAATAAAGAAACATCGGGTGGAGGAAGAGAGACGGTACCCAGTTGGCTGCTCCCCGGTTGCTCACTCGATTGGGACCATCGTGGCCTCGATCTCGCAGGCTTCTTTCCGCCTCGCTTTCTTTATCGGTGGAGGGGCAGTCAAAAAGGGTGCGATACAAGGGGGAACTCACATTCGTTCCTTCGTCGTCCTTGTCCTTACGCCGGGTGCAGTAGTTCAGAGTGCAGTAGTGAGATGGTGACAGTCCGACGACACTGCTGCGTACTTATGAATGGGAGGAGGGTGTCCCGAATGCGACCATAGAACAATGTCCTCGTGTCTGATAGGATGGGAGGCGTGTTTCGTCGCTCGGTAGAGGGAGAAAGCGTGCATTCTCCCCATCCTTTCTTGCTGGTCGAATATCTGGAGGGGCGTGAGGGATGACATCATCGTCTCCTTGCTCTTGCTGCAATCGTCGCCATTGTGGAGAGAGTGCATATTTTACCGGTGATCTCCTCATTTTCGATTATTCCGAAGAACGATCAAGACCGAGAAGTGCAAAAAGTGACCGGAAGATTTGTTAACATCCACTAACTTGAAAGAATAGCGAACCGATAGCTGTATCACCAGGCTCACAAAATTGTAAGAGAGCTCTTGAGTTATGGATAAACCTCATTTTACTACAGAATTATCATTGCACTAATACTGAAATAATCGTAACATGTTTAAGTTAATTCATATTTACTTTTATTGCACATTGCATCTCACATCTGTGAATTAGTCATTTCACACCCATTGATATTACGCGGAATCTCACCCGTAAATTGTTTATGATACTCAGCCAACGACGGCCTCGCTTCGCTCTTCGTTGCTTAGAGGTAGTTTCGTTTGCTTTAAGCATGGACTGACGCCCCGCTCCCTTCTTTTTTGTATATTTGTTACCCATATCCGCAGCCCAGTCCTCGGCTTAGGCAGAGAAAAAGAAGAATCCAGTTGAAGTCATGTGAACCACTGGATGGATCAGAAAGTGTCCAAGGGAAGTGACGATGTCGCATATTGCAAAAATTAGAAGAAGGAAGCGGGTAGGAACCGATATCTCTTTTTAAAAAAGACTCGCAATCTGCTTTTCCCAACATCTCTGTAAGATAAAAGATTGTTTATCTATGCTGTATTCGAGGAAAAAAAGGAGAAGAAAGACGAGCTATCGCTTCGCGTGGCATGATGGCGCTAGAATCTCATTACTAGCTTCTGCTGATCATGAACCTTTAATCCTTATGATTATATTTCTGTTTTCTTACAAAACTTCGCGGTCATTTATTGACTGGCGACATCATGGGGTTTAGCTAAAGAAAAAACAGTAGTGCGCACCCCGGGAACCGAACCCGGCATCTTTGGAATCAGCGGAGGTCTTGAACCATTGCGGCTTGGGGACTGGGGGGTCATGCAAGCTCTGTCTTGTCGGTTGTTGGGATCCATTCTTTCGTTCTGCGGGCGTGAATCCATTGTGTGCACCTCGTAATTTCCAATTCGCGAACGAGGAAGAGAACTCCGGTGGTTATCATAAGGATGCCTACAAATGGTTGGATTCTCATTTGGCGCATTCTCCACTGCTAACCTCCAACCTCTGGCGTCCAAGTCCTGGTGACGAAATGATTCGCGATAAGAAGAAGCATGCCGAGAATAATATAGAACAGGCGTATTGATATCTGCGAGGTGAGACTGATCGTCAAGGCAAGTGTCGGCGTAATAAAAGTTACGGACTATACGCTCATCGCCCTACGATCTCTCTCCACTGTTCTCTCGTTGTACATATGGCGGTTTTAGAAACGAGAGAATAGTGGAAAGAGATCGAAGGGCGACGAGCATATTGTTCGGAAAGTTTATTCCGCCGACAATAAGTCGAGGTCGACTAACTCACCGAATGGTCTAGTCTGTCGGTATTGTCATTAGAGTCGTTAGTCTAGCTCTGGTATGCGCTAACAAGTTCATTTCAAGTTACTAAATAGTTGATGAAGTTTATGAAGGTTATCAACTTGATTTCAAAACAAATTTCAACTTAATTTCAAATTGGTATGAGGTTGTTTTTAGTGAATCAATAAAAATCAACTTTGAATCAAATTGATTGTGAGTTGATTTTTTAGCTGAAATCAACGTGTGTGGGCATACAAGAGAAAAAATGATTTTGAGTTCATTTTGGTTGAAATCAACTTGTGTGCGCACATCAGAATCTAATTGATCGTAGTGATGTATTCAGAAGTTCAATTCTTGCATTAGATTCGGAAAAAATAGTTCCTCGCTCTTTAATTTCCGAATAAGGGCCACCACCCGACCCAAACCCGAGATTCGTTTTACGACGGGAAAGAATTCAACCACTTTCACGAACCATCCCGATTAAACCACTACCCCTCCCATTACCCCCCTATGTTGAAGATAAAGATATATATAATTTGATAGTGAGATTACTGGAATAACCAAATAGTCTTACAGTGCATCCCTTCTTGAATTCGTCTGTGTATCCCGCACCTCTGAAAGCGGAATTGCAACTGGAATGGAGTAAACGATTACCTTCTTACGAGTGCAAGAATGAAGGCTATTTCCCCGAGAAATATGATGATTCCAATGATTATCATGTAGAGTGTGATGGCACCTCTGCAATGAATAATATATCATTTTAATGTTGGCAGAATTCATACTCAAATGTCTGGTGTCTCCTCATGTGTTTGATAGTCTCTCATACGTGCTAGACTTGTTAAATGGGGGGACAGCAGAATTTGGAGGATGAACAATGATAATTTTAAACAATTTTAGTTGTGTCAATTAAGGATACAGTCCTGCAGGTTTCCACATGGCGAATGGGCGCCCTGGGGCCCCCGGGCTGCCCATCCTTCCCATTCGCATAACGCAGCTATGAGGCTATCATTCTTCATGTTTTTAGGCTGCACTGAAAGAGGAAGTCACAGCGCATCGAATGCGATAAAAATCACGTCAAAATATTGAGTTGCGAAAGTAATGCCCCCATAGCATCTCCCATATCAATCCCTCAGAATTATTTCCTTTTACCGATCCCCCCACTCCACAAATTTATCCCTATCTCAATTCTGTACTTATCTCATACCTCTTATTCTTCCCCGTAACTATCCTATCTTATGGGCTGGTGATTTTAATCTCCCATCCATAGATTGGCTCACTATGTCTTGCCAGGCTAACGATCCATTCTTATTTTTCGTTGAGTTCTTGCACGACCATCATCTCTCTCAGCTCGTCCCCTCTCCATCCCGGCAGAACAACTTCCTTGATTTACTACTATCTGACTGTTCACATATTTCGTCCGTGAGTCTGGGATGCCCCTTCTCAACTAGTGACCACCTCTCTATAGTTTTCAAAATAACAATTCCCTCTAAAACAACCACTCCCCATCGATCTACTAGAAACTACAAAATTGCTGATTGGAATACTATAAATTACCTCATCGCCTCAGTTGATTGGACAATTATCTTAAACTCCGTCCCTATTAACCAGGCATATAATCTATTTGTCGGTAATATCAATCAAATTCTCTCTCAATGCGTCCCTACTACTACTGAGCGTGCCAGTCACTGTTACTACCCTAAGTGCATCCGTCTATTATATAGCAAACATAAGCGAGCTTGTAAGACCTCCCCTAATTCCCAGTACACGCATGAACTTGCCCGCAAATTGAAAAACGCGCTGTATCGTCTAGAGACGTTTCGTGAGGCCAAACTAGTTGAGACCGGAAATTTTAAGCATTATTACAAAATCTTCTCGAACCGCCTAAAACCCGTGTCGTCCTCTCTACCTGCTCTCATATCACAGGGACAACCCATTACACACCCGCTAGATAAGGCCAATGCTTTTTCTGATTACTTCCATTCAGTCTTCACCTCTCCTATGCAGTCTCCCCTCCCAAGTGTACATGGTAACCCACCATCCTCTTCATTAGACTACTTTACCATCTTAAGTATTGAAGTAGAACGGTGTATTAAGACCCTACTGCCGAAGTGTAACACTAGCCCTGATGAAATCCCAAATATAGTATATAAAAATTGCTTATCCACTATCTCTACACCACTAGCAATACTATTCCGCAATTCACTTACTAGCTCCACTGCTCCAGAATTTTGGAAAACTGCTATTGTAAAGCCAAGCCATAAGTCTAAGGATAAGTCATCTGTTGCTAACTACCGCCCGGTAAGCCTCACGTGTTCTTCTTCCAAAATATTCGAAAAACTAGTTATTTCTCATCTAGATAGATTTCTCTCTGAAAATTCCTTGCAGTGCGAGAAACAAGCTGGCTTCCGGAAATGTAGATCAGTCACCACTCAACTTGTCGAATCTCTATCACATTACCACTCCCTTCTTCAAGGAGGTGGATCATTTGACTGTGTATACTTTGACTACCAGAAAGCCTTTGATAGTCTCGATCATCGTTTCTTGGTCCATAAACTCGAGATGCTAGGAGTAACCAATCCTCTTCTAGGATGGATTGCCGACTTTCTTCATGGACGATCTCAGCGTGTATCCGTAGATGACTCCCTATCTAACTCTATGCCTATCTCTAGTGGAGTCCCCCAGGGTAGCTGTATTGGCCCAATGCTCTTCAACCTATTCATCAAGGACATTGGTAGTATAGTCCCTAGTGGCGTACATTATGGCATTTATGCGGATGATCTAAAGATATACACCCCCACTATTCATTCCAATACATTGCAACTAGCAATAGATAAGGTTCACGAATGGTCCGCCCAGTGGAATCTCACTCTAGCTGTTTCTAAATGTAACGTCGTACACTATGGTCCTCTCACCACAAGGCACGCGTATACACTTGATGGTCAGCCTCTTAATCCTGTACCAATCGTCCGTGATCTTGGAGTAGTTATGAATTCCAGACTAAACTTCGATGATCATGTCTCCCAAATTGTCAAAAAGGCAAACGACAGGATGAATAATATCTTCCGATGCTTTAAAACCTCTTCCATTCATTTCCTCACGCGGTCCTTCACCACGTACATTCGACCTCTTCTCGAAAAGTTCACCAGAAATGTGGAACCCGACATCCGTAGCTCTTGCAAAACTAGTCGAGTACAGAGAAAATTCACTAGGAGGGCGTTTGCTAGAGCATCACTCCACCCTGTGTCTTACTCTGAACGATTGCTGCATTTGGGTCTAAAAACACTCGA